>RJWM01020034.1:0-37809 GCA_004363535.1 Dasyprocta punctata
TCTCCCTGGAGGCCTCTGGGACCACCCACTCCAACTGTGTCTCTGTAGAATCCATCTGCCTTTCCTTTGCCAGGGCCCAGAGCCAGGGAGAAAGTGCAGACCTCTCCTTCCTTTTCCTACATTGTGGTCTGTCTCCAGTGTCTCTGTAGGCTCCTGTTTTCCCTTCAGATCCTTCCTAAGTCCCAAGGGTCCTCCCCGCTCCTCTTTTCTTCCCCACATTGTTATTTTTCAGTGTCTGGATTCTGAATCTTGGAGAGGTTAATTTATTGCTGCTTATTGCTCTGCCATTTTCCCAGAAATCTCTACTAGATGTTTCTTAGCCAATGAAATGGATATATCTGGATTAATGGTCTCACATGCAGACCAAGACCTGGTTCATTTTGCCTTCTGTCATGTGTCCACAGGAGGCTGTGGACATGACTGCCAGTGTGACTTCTATTCTGAGTTATTCCTTTCAAATATTTTCTTGGCCACAATTGCACCCTAAATTCCTGGTATTCATTTCTTTAAAAATGACTTTTATATTACACAATAGGTTAGATTCATGCCTGGAAAAGCTGACGACAATTCTGCGGGAAGGTGCTCTTCAACAGTCAGTCCTTCGCTCCTCCACAAGCGTGATCTTCTGAACCTATGGCGAAAAGACAGCTGGGACCATCCATACCTAAGAAAGATGTTTACCAGTGCTGTAGAAAGGCTACCCCCTTGTGTAGGGCTTGTAATATGCTTTGTTACTGCTGTTAATGATTAAATAGATTATGATAAACAGTATATTAGTTAATTCATAAATTTCTCATGTACAGACTGCCTAGGTTCAAATCCTTCCTCAGGTATAGCTGGATGTCCTTGGGCCAGTTGTTTAACCTCTCTGTGTTTCAGTTTCCTCACCTGTCAAATTGGAGGCAATAAAAATATCTAATTGTTAGATGAAATGATTTATTACACACAGCAATAAATAATATAAATCTTGTATCAATATAGCAGCCTACTTTGAGGTAGATTTACAATAGCCACAAATTCTTTTGCATTCTTCCCATAAACAGATAGGACCTATGTTTCCTCCTCTTGGATCTAGAAGGGTTCTGTAGGAATTTTACTAACAGAATAAGGCAGGAGAGCTACTGTGCCTATTTCTGATCCAGGTCTTTATAAGTCTTCCCCTTTCTGTCTCTTGTCTCTTTCCCTCCCTTTCTCCTCCTCCTTTTCTACCTCTCCCTTTCCCGCTTCCTGCCTTTCCCTTCTCCTGATCTGAGGGAACCTGTTAGAAGTCTGACCTAACACCAGTCTCCATGCTAGGAGAGCACATGGAGCGACCAAGAGGAGCCTTCCCCCTGCCCAGCGATGGCTCAGGGGCCTCAGTGGAGAGTCCACCTTAGAAGGACATTCCCCAGCCCCAACTGGAGAACACACATAACCAAACCCTTCCCAAATTTAGGAACAGAATAAAGTGATTCTTTTAAGCCTTTTTCAACATTTCCCTTCATTTAGCAATAATCACAACTCTGATTATGAACATTAAAGCATAGTAAACAGATGAATGAGTTGGAAGAGTGAATAGCCTCCCGCCTAGGCCGAGATGATTCATGTAGCAAATTGAGTCTTTGTTTTTGTTTGTTTTACAAAGTGTTCTATAATAAGAGCCTTTCTGTCATATGTAGACACTGTTTACTTCCTTGTTTGCTGTTAGAAACAGTAGAAGAAAAAGAATGAGATTATCTGAGGGTGTGCAAACTAGGATCATCTAGTTTAGCCTGCCTATTTCACAGAAGCAGGCTAAACTCGGTTCACAGCCTAATTTCAGTTCACAGAGCTCAAAGAAGGTGTGTGCCTAAGGTCACATGGCAATGTAGGAGGACGTTAAGTCTGGTCTCCACACCCAGGCCAATATTCTATAAACAATCTGATTGTATTATTTAACTTCTAATTTTACTTATTTTCATAATGTTACTGGTGGAAATTTTACAGGTGGGAGCTCATTGAAGGAATGGCCTCAGAGGGGATACTGGGACCCCAGCTCCTTCATGCCTCTCTTTGCTTCTTGCCTGCTATAAGGTGAGTGGGTTTGCTCTACCATGTGCTGTCCACCATGATTGTTCTACCTTGCCACAGATCCAAAAGTGATGGAGCCAGGTGATCATGGACTGAACCCTCTGAAACCATGAGCCAAAATAAGCCTTTCCTCTTTCTAAATTGTTTACTTGAGGTATTTTGTCAGAGCTACAGAAATAGATCATAAAAAATGGGTACTATGTGTAGGGCTGTTGCTGTGACCATACCTAACAATGTGGTTCAGAAGCCTTTGGAACAGGTTTATGGGAGGAATTTGGAAGTCTGAGGAAGCAGGATAGAGAAAGTTTAGAATGTTTCAGGCCGAACTTTATGGGTGATTCTGATGTATGAACTGAAGACCAAAATGCTGGAATATAGACGGTTAAGTCTGTGCAAATGAGGTTTCAGCACATCATCAAAAACATATACATCATATCCAGGTAGGTTTCATCTCAGAGATGGAAGGATGGTTCAACACATGTAAATCAATAAATATAACACATCACATAAACAGAGGCAAAGTCAAAAGCCACATGATCATATCAATAGATGCAGAAAATGCTTTCAACAAAATTCAACACCCTTCATAAGAACCCTGAAGAAAATAGGTATAGAAGAACCATACCTGACTTTGATAAAAACTATTTATGACAAACCAATAGCCAACATCATATTAAATGGGGAAAAATCAAAAATATTCCTCCTAAAATCAGGAACAAGACAAGGATGTCTGCTATCATCACTTCTATCCAACATAGTACTTGAAACATTAGGCAGAGCAATCAGGCAAGAGAAAGAAATGAAAGCTATATACATAGGAAAGGAAGAACTCAAATTATCATTATTTGCAGATGGCATGATATGCTACATAGAAGACCCAAGTAACTCCACCAAAAAACTCTTAGAATTAATTATCAACTTCAGCAATTTCATGCTTACTTTGGCAGCCCATATTCAACTTCAGCAATGCAGCAGGATACAAAATCAACACACAAAAATCACTAGCATTTGTGTATGTCAATGATGAACTTGATGAGAATGAAATTATGAAAAAATATCATAGTATCTTCAAGAAAAATGAAATACCTAAGAATTAACTTAATCAAGAAAAAAAAAAAAGAACCTTATCAAGAAAGTGAAAGACCTCCACAATGGAAACTACAGTACTACAGTCTGAAAAAGGACATTGAAGAGGACGTCAGAAAATGGGGAGATGTCCCCTGCTCTTGGACAGACAGAACCAATATTGTCAAAACACCATATTCCCAAAAGTGGTATATAGATTCAATGCAGTCCCAATCAAAATACCAACAGCATACTTGATAGATTTAGAGAAAACAATCCTAAAATTTATGTGGAGCCAGATGGGACCCAGAATAGCCAAAGCAGTTTTGGGCAACAAGAGCGAATCAGATGGAATCTAAGACTGCTAGAAATTGGACTAGAGTAGGCCATTGGTGTTACATTCTGACACAGAACTTCGCCTACAGTTTTGTCCAGGCTGAGACTTTGTAGGAGGTTAAATTAAAGGTGAAAGACAAATTAACCAGGTGGTGAAATCTCAAAGCAGCGTATAATTCAGGCAGTGGCATGGATATTGCTGGTTACTTTTAGCCACACTTACCGTGCAACTTGAGAGCAAAAGATACAGTTGAAAATTTTGAAAAGCTTGCAGTTTGGCCAGTAAGGAGCACATTTAAAATTGCAAACAATCTGGGCATGGTGCCACATGCCTATAATTCCAGCACTTGGGAAGCAGAGGCAAGAGGATGGTTACTGATTTGAGGCCAGTCTGAACTACACAGTGAGACCTTATCTAAAGAAAGAAAAGAAAAGAAAGGAAAGGAAACGAAAGGAAAGGAAAGGAAAGGGAAAAGTAAAAGAAAAAGAAAAAGAAAAAGAAAAAAATTGCAGCCCAGGAGGCAAGGTTGCTAAAGAGCTTAGTGCCAGCAAAAAGAAGCCAATAGAGCCGGGCGTGATGGTGCACACCTTTAATCCCAGCACTCCTGAGGCTGAGGTAGGAGTGTTGTGAATTCGAGGCCAGCTTGGGCTACATAGTGTGACCCTGCCTCAAAAAACTCGGGCTGGCAGTTTGGCTCAGTGGCTTAAGTGTCTATCTGGCAGGTGTGAGGTTGTGAGTTTGATCCCCAGTACCACAAAAAAAAAAAAAAAAAAGAAGAAGAAGAAGAAAAAGAAGAAGCCAGTGGGCCAGGGATTTAGCTCAGTGGCATAAGCACCTGCCCAGCAAGTGTGAGGTCGTGAGTTCCATCCCTGGTACCAAAAACAAACAAACAAACAAAAAAAAGCCAAATATTTTGCACTAGGACAATAGAAAAGATGCCTTGAGGGTCTCTCAGGAATCAGCTTGCAAGGACGCCCAGGGAATTGTTTTGTGGGATTCATTCCTCACAGTCAGTCACCTGTGAACTCAAAGGCTACTGTAGCCCTTGTCTAAGTGGCCCTGACTACTGCTTCCACCAATACTAGACCTTTGAATTGTCCACCTGATGGTAGTTCTGCAGGTACACAGAATGCAGTAATTATAGGGTCACAGAGGTTTCCTTCAAGATTTCAAAGGAACTGGTCATGGTGACACACGCCTGTAATCCCAGCACAAGGGAGGCTAAGGCAGAAGGGTCTCTGCAAGTTGGAGGCCAGACTGAACTACATAGCTGGGCCCTGTTTCAAAAGACCAAAAATAAAATAAAATAAAATAAAATAAAATCCTGAGAGGCCAGTATATAGCAAAAGCAGAATTCCTACAAGGAGCTCCTGAGAGTGTGATGTGTGAGTGTGAAACTAAAGCTACAGTGGAGGATCCAGAAAGTTAAAGCATCCAGGAAAGTGGGACACCTGCTGAGAGAAGCCTCGGGCCATGAGCAGAGCCAGCCCGAGAGAGAGGCCACATAGGCTGTGGTCAGCAAGTCTTTAGGGGCTCACGTTCTGCCACCACATGCCCCAGATGCCAGATACAGAGCTAAGAATTAATGTTTGTCCTGCTTGGTTTTGGCCTTGCTTTAGTCCAGTTCTTTCATGCTATCTTCCTATTCCTCGTTTTTGGAATGGGAATATTTACCCTGTCTCACTGCTGTGTATCAGAAGTGTGTAACTTACTATTTTTTTATTGAAGCTCACAACTGGCTTGAGTACAGGAAGAGACTGAGTCTGGGAGGGTTTGCACTTTGGAGCAAGGCTGGAACCGTTAAGACTTAAGGGGCTCTTGGTGATGGACTGACTGCAGTTTGCACTGTGAGATGCACATGAGCTTTGGGGGTGAGGAGCAGGGACGTTATGATTTGCATCTTAAATGTCCCTCCAAGGCCAGGTGTTGCAGGCTTGGCTGCCAGGCTGTAGCACTTGGGAAATTGGGGACAGTGAAAGGAATGAGATCACTGGACACATTCCCTCAAAGAGGGTTTTGGCATCCTGCTTCCCTGCTAGTGCGCCCTCTCCTTCCTGGTCATCCTGAGGTGCATAGCTTTGCCCCCTTGTGCGCAACCTGCCGTGATGTCCTGGCTTGTCAAAAACCCTGGAGCCAGCCAGGCATGGTGGTGCACACCTTTAATCCCAGCACTCGGGGGGCTGAGATAGGAGAAGTGTTGTGAGTTCAAGGCCGGTTTGGGATACAACTTGAGCACAAGATTGGCCTAAGCTACATAGTGCGACCCTGTCTCAAAAAAACTAGGGCTCAGCACTCGGGAGGCTGAGGTAGGAGGAGCATTGTGAGTTCGAGGCCAGCTTGGGCTACAACGCGAGCGCAAGGCCGGCCTGAGCTACACAGTGCGACCCTGCCTCAAAAAAACCAGGACCGGGAGTTTGGCTCAGCAGCTTACACGCCTGTCAGGCAGGCGCGAGGTTGTGAGTTCAATCCCCGGTGCCACAAAAAAAAAAAAAAAAAAAAAAAAAAACCTGGAGCCAGCTGGTCATGGGAGGGCACCTCAGAAACTGTAAGGCAAAGTTAACTTTTCTTCCTTATAAATTGTTTACTTCAGGTATTTTGTCATGGCAGCTGAAAGCTGACTAACAGTTACTTTGCAGGAACAAATCTGGGGACAAATGTCCATTTTACATGTGGAACATACATTGTCTGTTCCTAGGAAAAATCCAAAATAGAGTTTTCACGGCCTGGTAAAATATAGAGGTCCCACTGTGGTACATTCATTACAAAAGCATGAAATTCTTCCCTTTTCAGACTCATTTATAATGCCAAAATATTGGCTCTCATCATGAGTATATCTTTGTCTTTGTATTTCATCAACCCAGCAATTTACGTCAAACTCACAGCATGATTACCTCCCTTCCAACATGCAGCAGTTTAGATGAAAAACATATTGCAAGTCAGAGGATAACAACCCTCTTTGTTCTTTTAATGGTTGCTGAAAAATTTGGATAGCAACTATTCTTTGAAGATGCATATTTTTACTGAAAACAATAGCCTCTTTGTTATCTATAAATGTTTGGGTTTTTCTCCTCTTGGTTTTGATGTATCTAACAGTCTTTTAAAAACTGAAACAGGACAACATTAGAAAACAGTAAGCTTTGAATGGGTAATTCCAGAGACCTGTCTTTTGAAACCTTAGCTTGCTATTCATTGTACCTTTTAACAATATTTCTTTTCCCATTACCTTGCTATTTATTGTACTCCCCTCTAGTGAATCCTCTTGGCTGGTCAAGAGATAAGACTTTAAAGGAGATGGAGCTTCTGAAAACCTGTCAGCAGCCAGAGGAATTTTTTTTTTATTTGTTTTTTTGTTTGAGACAGCGTCTTGATATGTATTCCAAGCTGGCCTTCAGCTTTGTACCCCAAGCTGACCTCAGACTCATGGCAATCTTCCTGCCTCAGCCTCCCAAATGCTGGGATTACAGACATACACCATCATGCTTAGCTCAGGAATCATTTGAAATGACCATGTCATTCTCCCACTTACCCTGCTCCAACTGCTGCCTGGAGATCCAAACTTCTCACAGATTACAGGGCCTGCACAACCAGCTGGCTGTTGCCTTCCTCCCTTTCACTTGAGGTAAGTGCAGCCTCCCTGGCCTTCTATACTTTTAAATCTTTTAGTTCTTCAAACAGGCTGAAAATGTATGTTTGTCACCAATTCTGGATGTTGATTGCTGTATAACAAGCCATTCTAATACTCAGTGGCTTAAAACAACAGTGATTTACTCTGCGGACGGATCTGCAGTTTGGGCAGTGCAAGTGGGGATGGGGAGTTCACTGAGGTGGGGGGCTATTTCCAGACGGCCACGTGGAGGCCTGACAAGTGGCTCTGTGGTCAGCTGACTGAGCTGAGGTTGGGGCCTGGACTTCTCCCCATCGGAGCCTGCTGGGTAGCTGACACCTCCTCAGGGTATGTTGTTTGCTTTCCAAGTGCGAAATTCCCCAGAGACAAAGTGGTGTCCTTGTTCCCATCCCTGCTGTGGGAGTCACCCTGCATCACTTCTGCAGCATCTGGCTGTGAATCATCACAAAATCCAGCCCAGGGTCAAGGAAGGAGCGCAGGCTGCAGCTCAATCAGGACTGGCAAAGTTCCAGTAAGGGGGACTGGAAAGACTGATTCAGTCTTACGGGGAAGCAGGGTCTGCTGCAGTGCCCTTTGCCCGTTTGCTCTGTGTGTGTGTGTGTGTGTGTGTGTGTGTGTGTGCGCGCACACACTTAAATCCCATATTTATATGAACATTAGGTAATAAGTGCTCAGTAAAGGTAATGAGCTTTTCTTATGTGACTCTGCACACTCCAAAATTTGTAGCGCAGTAGTTTAGATTTAGTAAAGAGCTAATGCTTATTTTTCACAACTGACTTCGGAAGGTTGCAAAGATATCCATCTGACCGGACAAACAATTTTTTAAAGAATTATACCTCCTCCTACACCTTATCTTGAAAATATACTGTATATAACTTTACCATGCTTTGATTATTTAGGAATCACTCTAGATTCCTAGAGTTCTTCCCAATCCATAGTATGAATTCCCGGAGAGAAAATGCAAACTTCTGGCCATCCACGCTGCCCGGCGTGGGAGTGGGAAAGCTGGCAGCGCTCTCTTCAGATGACTCATCAGGACTCGGGCAGCCGACTGTGCGGTCACGTGACAAACCACAGAGAACTTCTTGTTTTTGGGGTAATTTGCCTGTGGGGCTGGACACCTACAACACGAAGGGAAGAAGTCTGAGGTGGCCGCAGGTGCTCCTCTGACTGAGAAGTGGCCCGGGTTCCCCAAGCGGTCCTCCCTGCACATCTCCTTACAGCACTTGTCTAAATCTAGGCCTTTTTGTACAATATGATGGGTATGTGTTGAAATTTTAAAAACGCATTATAGTAAAAGATAATCACCAAGAATCGCTCTCAATAACCCCATCTCCCACATCTTTAAACACAACTATCCCATCCTTCTTGCCAGTTTCTGAATCTGTTCCAGGAGTCTTCTTTTGCACCTTTAGGAGGTGTGATTTTTTTTTTTTTTTTTTTTTTTTTTTTTGGGCACCGGGGATCAAACTCACAGCCTCACGCCTGCCAGATAGGCACTTAAGCCACTGAGCCAAACTCCCGGCCCTAGTTTTTTGAGGCAGGGTCACACTATGTAGCTAGGAGGTGTGATTTTAAAAAAAAATATGGTGAATGTCACTACTGCGTGCCATTAGATGGAAAGGCAGGCTCCTAAAAACATTCCAGTGTGACCTCAGCTACCTTATGCGCTGGAAGTCAAAATGACCATGAAAGGTAAATTTTTTTTTGTACTAGCAATCAAACTCAGGACCTTGAGCTTGCCAGTCAGGCGCTTATGCTGCTGAGCTATATCCCCATCTGAAAGGTAAATATTTTGAGTTGATTCCAGGCATCAAGGCGGCCATGGCAGTGCAACTGAAGACACAGAAAAGACTAGCAGAGCTGCTTCAGAAAGTGGGAAAAAAATGGGATAAGTTTGTTCAAAGCAAGAGAGAAGATTCTGAAAGGGACTGAGGGCAATGTGTCTTCTGCTGCAGTAATTCTTTTTTTTTTTTTTTTTGGTACCGGGGATCAAACTCACAACCTCGAGCCCACCAGGCAGATGCTTACACCACTGAGCTAAATCCCTGGCCCGTGTAATAATTCTTTTTAATTTACACATTTACCATAGTTTCCAATCATACTTCATATATCAGTTTAGACGATTGTAACTTTATTTCTATTTTGCCATATATAAATGTACTTTGCTGAGTCATCATTTGTTCACTCTGCGGCGGGTTGAGTCGTTCTCCATTTCACTGAGAATTATCCATCTGTGGGGAGAACAAGCGCTCCAGGCCACTTCACAGACTGCTGCCAGCCCTCTGGTTGGCTGGTCACGGATCAGGTGCCTGGTCCTGTTCAGTATGGACACCTGTGGGTAAGGGGTGGCCAGCGGGTTTCCCCAATTGAAGGAGAGAGAGAGAGACAGACAGACAGAGGGAGAACTGTTTTTTAAAAAAGGAGAAGAAGAATGAACTTTTCTCCCCACTCCTTGGCAGTACAGCCTTCCAGGCCATCTCCTGGCCTTTCGGAGGACAGCTATCAGGGTGACCTCCGGATTCAGAGTGACAGGGACTGCATGTGTGAGCTCTCTGGATAGCCTCAGTAGTGTGTTTAAACCTTCTTGTGCCCTGTTTTTTCATCTGTGGAATGCACAGAAATACGCCAAGTGGGCGAGAAGCCGTGGACAGGCCTGCCCCTGTGGAGAGGGCGGGGGACCCGGCAGTCTGTGGAGAGGGTGTGCTTTTTACCTTCTGTGAAAACAGATCCCTTAAATTCGGCATGAATACAGTTCATCGTGCCTCTCATTTCCTTTGTGAGAAAAGCCGCAGCCAGGCACAGCTGCACGTACACAAGAAACCCCACAGATAAGACTACTTCCCTCAAGTCTGATTTGAACAAAAATGTACTACTTGATTTCCTGCCCCTGCCTTACAGTTAAGATTGCCATTTATTTCCTGAATGCCAGGATCACACTTAACAAAAGCATATCACAACCATTAGTCACCAGTGTGTTTTCTCTGAAAATGACTCATTTTATTCATTTCCCCCCAACCTCTGCTTTATTCTGTCTGGCAGCTACTTCTTTTAATTGTAAAAATCACTCTGTTCTACCATTATTATGTGCTTTTCCTCTTATTTTGTTTCATGAGCAATTCATTCTAAATTTTTAGTTGGCAGTTAACTCAGGGAAAATTTGTGTTTTGCTTAGAAGAGTTGCACATGGATCGAACAGATGTTTATTAGTTGCTTATGGGGGAAGCAGTTTTACCAGGTTTGTATTTAGGACTGGCCTTTCTGACTGGTTCTCAGACCAATGTGAATCATCTTGGCATAGAGCAACAATTCGCATTTTAAAGATACTTTTTGTCTCCCTGGGAATTGGGGCAGGAAAGCAGAACGGGCTGCAGACAGCCGCATCCTGGCCACATCCGGCCTGCCAGCTCACTCCTCCCAGCAGGGCCGCCTTGGGAGGGCAGGCAGGGACTGTCGTCCAGTGGGAGAGGCCCCGCCTCCATTCCAGGGGCGCTGCCCAGGGCGTGGGGATCCCAAGGCTCCTTCAGGCCTTCGGAGTCGCCCCACTCATTTCCTGTAGCCTTGGCTCACCCGGGGCCTTCTCGAGGGACCGGTGAGTCAGCAGGGGCTGGTGCAGGGTTTGCTCCTTGCCCGCTCGGCGTATTTCACACGCGTTCCACAAACGAGGAAACAGCAGAGAAGGCCACCCAGAGGGCTCACGCAGCCCCTGTCCCTGGGAATCCGGAGGTCACCCTCGTAGCTGACCTCCGAAAAGCCAGGAGAGGGTCTGGAAGGCTATAGCGCCAGGGAATGGGGAGAGAAGTTCATTTTTCTTTTCTTTTTTTTTCAAAAGTTTTCTTTTCTTTTTTTCTTCTTCAATCAGATTTTATTGGTACATTTTAGATATACATAATAATCACATTCATCATAGAAAATTTGTGCCTGTACATGATACAACTTGATTCTTTTTTCCTCCATTTCCCTCCCCTCCCTTCAACCCCTCCTCCCCTCCGCATTTACAAAAGCTTTGTTTCCATTTTTTCTTTCCTTTCTCATTTTTCTTTTACTTTTCCCGTCTTTCCTTTCCCCCTCTCCCTCCCTCATTCCCCTGCCCTTCGAATATTTTCTTCTTATGAGAAGTTCATTTTTCACTACATACAGTCTGTGAAAGTTTTTAGCATATACCGTGTTTAACCACTGAACAGCTCACCACCAGTATCCGTGTGGCTTGGGCAGTGCGTCTGTTTATGCCCTGGCAGTTCAAGACATCGCTCAGGCAGGTGTTGAATGTTTTAAGATATACTGTACACAGAAAAATTATTGAGTAAATTTGATAAAATTGTCATTTTATGTTTCAAGATTATAAAAATTAACGAAAAATAGGCAACATTTGATCACCCTGTATTTAAATACTCAGTCTGGTAAGTGGTTAAAAAGCTGATTGAAAAAGTTCAAATTAGACAGCTACAACACTGAAAAGGCAACTCACAGAAGACGACTCATTCTATCCTTAAAAATTACCTGACATAGTTACTAGGAGCAATGAAAATCTTTTTAAATGGCTTTGAAATGTTGGATACAAACTATTCGTGGCCTAAAAATGTCTTCACCATACTAAATTATAATTCTTTATCCGGAGCTAATACTGTGCGAACCCCTGCCCTGGACGTTTGTGGCCACTCTCAAAACACCTGCTGAGGCCGTTGCTGGAGTGGGGACAGCCACACCCAAGCCTCTTTCGGTGAGTCTGCGCCATTCTCGGACTGTGGAGGGAAAGATCCAGGCCTCACCAGGAAGCAATCCCAGCAGGGAAACCGTATCATTTTCATTGTTTTGCTGGGTTGGGTTTTATTCTCATTTGGTTTGATTATGTTAAATCTGATGGCATGAATGGCTATTTCAAAGATAGCAAGATATATTATGGTAGCCATTTTGGATTTACTATTGGCTTGTTTTGAAGGCCTTTACTGCA
The DNA here is from genome assembly GCA_004363535.1 of Dasyprocta punctata. NCBI lineage: Eukaryota > Metazoa > Chordata > Mammalia > Rodentia > Dasyproctidae > Dasyprocta > Dasyprocta punctata. The sequence continues at coordinate 12,028 of RJWM01020034.1, forward strand.
TTCACTGTTTTGCTTTTATTGTTTCTATTTTATTCTGTTCTGTTTGATTTTTTACTATGTCTGAAGGTACCTGCAGCTTTTTTGAAGACAACAAGAGGCATTATGGTAACTATTGTTGGTTTCTTAAGGTTTTGAAGTCCTGTATCACTTATGCTGGTTTATTTTGATTGGTTTTATTCTGTTTCATTTTCCTTAGTTTTATCTTCTGTAAAATAAAAAATTAAAAAATTTAAAAACACCTGCTGAGCAATGCCGGGCCCCAGTGCGCTCCCTCCGTGCGGGCTCGGCAGCCTGTCCCTGTGGGATGGGGAACCGTGTTTACCAGCATCCCTTCATCCTGTGCGGTTCAACAACTCGGCCATGGCTAACACCGTTGATTAAGGTCCCTGGAATCCCTGGACAGGGCTCATGGTATAAAAGGAATTCTATTACTCACTCCTTCCTCGCTGCCCCTCGCCAGCGTTTTCCAGTCCCCGCCCGCCCGCTCTCCTCCTGGAGCACTGCCCTCGCTCTCTCTGGTTATTTCAAGTCCTGCCTACACATTCCATTTACTGACAGAAAGGCAGATGTGAGACAGACTTCTGTCTATTTTTAAAAACTGTTGCCAGGCCTTTGCTTCTTATGCTGCTGGTGGCTCCGGCACTGCCGTTTCACCTGGACAGAGTTCCAGCTGAGCGGAAGGGGTAGAGTCCCCATAGCAGCCCTTCCTCACACAGCTTTGCTTTAAGAACTCATTTCTTGCCTTAGAAAATGGTTGAGGCTTGCAAAATGTTTACATACCCTGGGCGTCACTTGATCAACAGCAAACAAACCAAACCACTGCTTGTGAATGTGTAAAAACATCAACTGACATTTATTCTTGTTTCGGCTCTTAAAACTTACAGATTTACTAGAGGAAGATGTGGCTTAGAAGACCAATGTGAATAGAAAACACCAGAAAATGTCTCAATCATTTACATTTAGAAGGAAGAGGTAGGCCAGGCATGGTGGTGCACGCCTACAATCTCAGCACATGGGAGGCTGAGGCAGAAGGAATGCGGTGAGTTCGAAGGTAGCCTCCTGGGCTTCACAGTGAGTTTAAGGCCAACCTCATGAGACCCTATCTAAAAAAATGAAAAAAAAAAAAAAGAAAGAGAGGGAGGAGGAGAAGAAGGAGAAGGAGAAGAAGGAGAAGGAGAACCTGCCTTTCCCACTTCTTCCCACAGTTCCCAGAGTGGGATCTGGTGCCACAAAAGCGGACTTCCGCACCCTGGCAGAAGTGTCCCAGTGCTCGCAATCCGTGGCCTGTGGAGGTGTAAGGCTGTCCACCCAAAGACCACACACTTTTCCTAGTTTCTCTCATACAACCTCCCATAGAGAGCTGCTGTCACCAGACCAGAGGACAGCCCACTCTTCCTCAGGAAATAGTGGTCGTTTTCCCAGCCAAGCTGGTCAGGGGTTTCCAGGCTCATTCCTGAGGTCAGAAACAATGGAAAGATATAGGAAGTGCTGAAGTTGCCCCATAGATGCAACTCAAATATCCCTGAGGCCTCTGTGATCTCTTCGCCACAGGTGTGGAAGCCAAGACCCCCACACTTGACCAGGGCACAAACTTGAATGTAGTAAGTGCCATGCACAGTGTGGAGGCCATCGAAGACCCCTAGGGCATACAACTCTTTAGACAGAGCAGGCCTCTTGTAGAGTAAATAACAGCAGAGGCTGTTCGAACAGACTTGGACATAGCCCTCCTTCTCCCAGACGGGGACCAGGGTGAAGTTGTCATGCATCATCTCAGAATAAAACACGGGAGGTGTGTTCAAGTTCCATTTGGCATCTTCATCGCAATGGACTTCCTGGGCATCTTTCTCACAGTGTGGATTGCCCGACAAGATTTTTAAAAACTTACTATGGGATGGATCCATTTTACCTACAGCATTCTCTGTACCAACAAGACCCTGTGGGTTTTTGGCTACCTGGGCGATTATAAGGTGACCTCCGGGATTTTCCATGTCATGGTACCAAAAGGACTTCAGAGGGGTGTGGATGCCACTGCCTGTCATCCCCAGGGAGGGGTGGTGGACGTTAGCTGCCAGCACGTTGACACCGAAGGCAACGGCAAAGGCTTTCTGAATCTCAATAGCTGCCAAGAGCGGGAGCTGATTCATCCAGGCCGTGGGGTACACAATGTGCTTCACGTCGGCGTCTCTGAGCAGTCTGATGACAGGGTCAAAGAACAGGATGTCGAAGCAAGTGAACATGCCGAACTTGCCAGCAAAGGAGGTGTCGAAGGTGACGTGGTCCACTTTAAGAGGAGCATCAAAAGCTGCCTCAAAGTAGAGGTTATGTTTACGGTAGCGGTCCACAAAGGTCCCATTACTGCTGAACACGACGTTAGTGTTAAACTGGTATCTCCCGTCACTCGGGCACCCTGGGTCACTGCTAAGACAAGGCTGTTTTGTCCCAAGATTGGCCACCAAGAACATCTCCCCCTTGAGGGCCATACAACTCAGGCGCTGGAGGACCTATAAAAACAAAGGCATAAATACATGGATTTTTAAAAATCCTGCCTTTAGTCTCATTTCTTAATAGAAAAGTTCCTATATTGTGTCCATAATATATATAAATGGTTATCATAAGCCAGTAGAAAAAAAAAGCTACCAAAAACATGCAAAGGATATAAACAGGGGATTCGTGGAAGAACAAATACAATAGCCAAGAAATATCTGAAAAGATGCTCAACCTCATTAGTATAGAAGAAATGCAAATTAAAATAATAATTAGGTATCACTTTTCACCTTTGTTCGATTGGCAAAATTTCAAAAGGTTATTCCACCCAGCATGGATCAGCGAGTAGGAAAACAGGCAGTCGCAGACTATTATTGGGGTATAAAGTGACATAAGAATCTTTTAAGGGCGAAGTTTGGTATTCTTTAAGACAATTTAAAATGTGCATGGCCTTTGACAAATTCCATTCCTAGGAATTTTACCTCACAGAAAGTCTTGCACATTTACAGATATATATGTACAAGGATACTCACTAAAACATTGCTCCTAATAACAAGATTTGAAGAAAGAGTAAACACATAGCATGCCAAACAGGTATGCAATAGGAAATGCACAGAGAAGGGTGTGGATGGATGCACAGCAAACTGTTATTGGAAGTTGGAATTTTCTCTAGGAAAGGAAGTAGAATAAGGGATGGGTTGTGGTGAAAGTAAAGTTCTACTTTTTTAAAAATTTGTTTGACTTGTTTAATAAGTTTATATTCACGTATTTTTGTGTAACTAATACATGGAAAGATCCACAGATAAGTGGCTCATAATATCATACTAGACACTAACTGAATGGATTACGGTATGCTGAGTTTGACTTTCAGATCCTAGGATCTCCCTTCAATCCCAGCAAGCTGTTGTGGGCTTGTTTCATCTCTGCACACTGCTGGACTACTGAGGAGGAAGGCTGAATTGTCACATACCTCTGTGTCACTGAAACGGTGAGGCTCCAGGCATGGGTTCCACCTAACGAGCTGGGGAGATGGCATAAAGTCCAAAAATGGGTAAATGGATGTTCTGGTAAAGTTGAACCCATGAATACCATCTTCTGGAAACACTATAATCTGTACACCCTGTAAATCAAAATAGCAAAGTGCAGTCTGTTATCAGATCATGGGAAGCACCATTCCATTCATTTGTTCACTGGACAACCATCAAGAAGTTACTCTGTACCAGGAGCCAGAGATACCAAGACGGTGACTCAACTCACACCACGGATCTTAGTTTTGGGGAAGCTGTCTTGCTTTTTGTAGGAAGAACCAGTACTTGCACTTGAGAAAATGTCAGGGAAGGAAGGAATGAGTAAACACTTAAGATTGCAGGAGTTTACCAAGCAGACATAGGGGTTCGAGTTGCCGGTACAATGAAAGATGGAGCTGATCATAAAGGGCCTTGACTATCTCTAGGCCATTGGTTCTCAGCCATTCTGCATCTAAATAAGTTCTGGAACTTCTGGAATTGCACTGAGGCCAGGCCCACCCCTAAAAAGTCTGGGGTCCAGGCCACAGTGTTTAACAATCTCTTAGGTGAGTCTAATGTGCAGCCAAGGGTTGGAACCCATGGGGCCAGCAGGTAAGAGTCAAGTGTGCTCACGTCAGCACAGAAATGAAGATTCGCTCAAAATCTCAGTTCCCCACCTGGGAACTAAGAGGCTCCCTTTAGGACTCTGGCCACTTTATAGTCTCATTCCCACACCTGGGGACACCCGGGGCTCCCTATGACAGCTGCAGCAACCTAAGGAAATACAAGCAAATGAGCTCTCAGTGTAAGGGCCTCATTCTGCTATTGCTCTCCACTTATGTGGACTAAAATGTCAAGCTCCAGTGCGAAAGAGGAGAAGGCAGGCAGAGAAGGCATGGATAATCTAAAAGAGCAGGCAGTTTGAGGCATTTACTTCTGGAGTGCACTGTAAATTCTTTCTTTTTTTTTTTTTTTCCTGGTTACAAAAGCTTTAATGAACTGTACAAAATTTGGAAAACAAGAGGAATTCGTAATCCTACAATACAAAGATAATTATTAATATCTTAATAATTTTCTTTCTGTATATATGTGTATATAACTGTGATAATAAATATATGGTTCTGTACTTTGAATTTTTTCTTGAAGAACTTTCTTTTCTTTTCTTTTTTTTTTTTTTTGTACTGGGGATTGAACTCACGACCTCACACCTGCTACAGGCCCTTGTGCTGCTGAGCTAAACCCCTGGCCCTTGAAGAACTTTCAAAAATATCATTTGTAATGGTCACATTATATTTAAGAGGACCCCATAGTTTCTCCTCTATTATTGGACATTTGAATTATTTCCAACTTTTTGAAATAAAAAGAAGACTATGGTGACCACTTGCATAAGACATGTTCAAAGTATTTACAGAATGAGTATTGGACAAAAGTCTTTGAATTCCTAGTCATTTCTTCAGAATAAAGTCTTTACTCCCAGCCCTAGTTTTTTGAGGCAGGGTCGCACTATGTAGCTCAGGCCGACCTTGCACTTGCGTTGTAGCCCAAGCTACCTCAGCCTCCCAAGTGCTGGGATTAAAGGCATGTGCCACCATGCCTGGCTCAGAATAAAGTCATACAAGTGAAATTACTGAGTTAAACAATATGAAAAATTTTAATTTCTTGATACACATTGTCAAATAGCTTTCCAGAAAGTTGATACCATGTAGGAGCCCTCCAGCACAGAATGACATTGGCCATCCCGCTGCACCCTTAGCAATGACTGCATAAAGAAAAATTATCCTGAATTCAGAAGCAAGACAAAATGAAGAGTATATGCCTTCCCAAATTATACTGGTATACTGGTAGGCCAAAGAATTTTTAATTATCTAGAAAATGTACTACTGTTTGACTTTGTTACTTAAAAGATCATCACACAGACTGTGGGGGAAGAGAATAAGAAATCAACAAGAAGCAAGCCCTCCCTGCGAACCAGCACCACGCTTCAGTCACTGCCACCAGGGGACAGCCAGACCCCAGCCCCTTCCAGTGTGCAGGCTGGCAAACAAGAAGTACCAATCCCCCACACACCCTCTCCCCCTGCAAGCAACCAGCTGATCTGGAGAAACACAGGCTGTAATGATAGCTACTGAGGTGAAATGCAATTTGATGCTTGTGTTTAGTGTTTCACTGACTTTGCAGGACTAGGGCTGGTGGTCTGCTCATCTAGTCAGAGGATCACAGTACACAGTGTGGCATCTATGAGCGGGACTCCTTCTGAAGGTGGTAGCCATTGTTAGCTCCCTATTATCTTGTTTTGAAGTCCTGTATCATTTTCATTGTTTAGTTGGACTGGGTTTTATTCTGTTTCATTTTGTTTGATTTTGTTATATCCAATGGCATGGGCAGCTGTTTCAAAGATAGCAAGATATACTATGGTAACTATTTTGGATTTACTGTCATCTTGTTTTGAAGACTTTTATTGCATTCATTGTTTTGTTTTTATTGGTTCTACTCTGTTCTGTTTTGTTTGATTTCTACTATGTCTGAAAGTACCTACAGCTGTACTGAAGACAAGAGGCATTATGGTACCCATTGTTGATTTCATATTGTTTTAAAGCCCTGTGTCACTTACACTGATTTATTATGATTGGCTTTGTTCTGTTTTATTTTGCTTGTTTTTATTCTCTTTAAAATAAAAAAATTAAATTAAAAAAATCATCACAAAGACTACAATTGTACAGCCCTGGAGGATATTAACCAGTTTTGTATCTATTAGAAAATGTATTTCATCATTTGCTGGCCTGACAGACACATTTCCATTTCTCCAGTCCTCCTTCAAATCAGTTTTTCCATCTTACTGGTTCCCTCATTAACTAGTGAGTTAAATAAAAACTTTGTTTATTTTATAATCATATAAGAATCATGCATTTAAATTTTAAAAATTACACTTGGACAGATATTTTCCTTTTCAAAAACAACATGTGAGAACACTGAATAGTTTTTCACAAAGAATATCATTTAAATTATGTATATATAGGCTGGGCATGGTGGCGCATGCCTTTAATCCCAGCACTCGGGAAGCTGAGGTAGGAGGAGCGTTGTGAGTTCAAAGCCAGCTTGGGCTACAACACTAGCGCAAGGCCGACCTGAGCTACACAGTGTGACCCTGCCTGAAAAAACAGGGCCGGGAGTTTGGCTCAGTGACCTAAGAGCCTGTCTGACAGGTGCGAGGTTGTGAGTTCAATCCCCGGTGCCACAAAAAAAAATAAAATAAAAATTATGTATACATGTTAGGTTAACATGAAAATTAAGTTACATTCCCTGAGCACACATCAGCCAGGAATAAGACCAGGAATCAAACGTGAGTGAGGGCAGAACTTTGGGTCTGATGATAAGCAATTAGCATTCCTAATAGCTTTAGCAATTTTCTGATGGACTTCGTAATGAGATCAAAGAACTCCTTTTGAGGCATGAAGGTCACCAACCTAAGTAACTGACAAGCCCAATCATCCTGAAACTGGGCTCCTTTCCCCTCTCCGTGTGTCCCTACCAAAAGAAATATTTAAATTGATTTGTTCAAGAACTTTGGTCTTTATAGCAAGTCTGATACACAATCTTGACAAATGCTTGCTATAAATTTGTCTAAGAACTTGCTTTAACAGGTGTACCTGCACAGGGGAGCTGAGATGCGAAAGCACTAAAATCTACCTATCAACAAACAACTGCACCCCTGCTGCTGGTCCACCAACAGAGTAGGAAGCATGCCCTGTGGCCGGTATGGGCCCCACAAAATCATGCTCCAGATTTCCATTAGGGGCAGGTCATTAAAACTTGAAAATGGGAGTGCTATGCTCACAGTTTCTATGTTTCACCATGGCTGTTTGCTGAATGTCTCAGGACAGTCTTATGGACGGGATGGAGAAGCACGAAGCTGGTGAGACTGCAGGTGCTGGATTCAGCACCAGGCCAACAAACACCTCCATCCCAAGAATACCTGCCCTCAACAGGATCGGTGTCAGCAGGGGGGTGAAGAACACAGCTGGGATTTTTTTACACTGACTTCAGCAGAGGCTTAAATGAGGTGTGTATCGAATGTGTGAATGACGTGAAGGTAACTGATATGCGGGATGTCAGTAAAGATCCCCAAAATAGCCCAACAGGCTGGAATGATGACATTTAACAGCATAAATGTGCAGTATTGCTCTCAGGTTAAATCAATCAACCTCTTAAGGAGTGCAATGGCAGCAAGTGTCTGTGGGTGGGAAAAGGGCACAGGAGTTTTAGGTGACAGCAAGTGCATGACGAATCCACAATGAGATGTCGCTGCTAAAGTTTCCGGGAGACAAGGTCCAGATGTGAGGCGAGTCTCCTGCAGCCTGCCTTGGTCAGACAGTACTGGGAGAGCTGCACACAGACAGCCTTGGAAGTCGGGGCAGAAGGGCTGAAAATTACATCTCCTAAGGAGCTGACAAGGGACGGCGTGACTGCCAGGGAGATGCTGCGGGCCGTGCAGCCGTCTTCAAGCATGTGGAGGATGGAACGCGGGGCTGCTGGACTCAGGCTGTTCTCTTTAGCTCAAGGATAGGAATATGGGTGGCAATTACAGGGAGGCCGACTGCTGCTCATCGAAAGGAAGGCTTTTCCAGAAGTTTTCACTGCTGGAGGAGTAGACCTATGAAATAGTGAGTTCTGGACCACTTTGGGAGTTTAAGAAGCTGGATGTCAGGCTGGGGCTAAAGAGAGGCGGGGCATCCATAAGAAGCTCCCTTCCAGCACCAGTCACACTTACACACACACACACACACACACACACACACACGTGTATTCTAGGCCAGCATTTGAAAATGCAGCACTAGATGTTGACTCTGGCTTCTCTGTCATTCTATTGCATCCTGGCCACCCTGCTCAGAGACAGGCCATTGGGGCAGGACCGACTGTCACGACCAGCTCTAACCTTTAAACTCACCAACAGCAAGGATGTTTATTTATTTATTTATTTTGGAGACAGGGTCTCACTAAGTAATTAAGGCTGGCCTTGAACTCGGGATTATAGGCATGAGCCACGACACCCCCACATTAGGGAATTTTACATACATCTACTTTACTTCCTGTGTAGGCAGGGCAGGGCTTCCTCAAGCAACTGGATTTGGTTGCCCCACCACCTGGGTTAAAGCCCAAACTTCCCTTTGATTCTGGGTTTCCCAGCAGTGCATTTGCATACTTCTGTCCAGGACACTTCCCCCTCTCCCCCATGGGGCATCTCTCCTCCACCCTCAACATTTTCTGGCAGGAAGGAAAATCTGGCCAAGCAGGAAGCCTTTACAAAGGCTGACACCAACCTGTCCTTTGTTGGTTTAGGGTCCATTCTGCCTGGGCTAAGATCTAAGACTGATCATAATCTGGCACAGAGACAAAGTGAGCCCCAGATGATCAGCTGGCAGCAAACAGCAGCTTTGAAGATGCTTAGCGTTTCAGTTAAACTCTGAATGCCTCCCAGAACGTGGGAGTTCATTAAAACCCCTGCACATTGGAATCCCCTGGAGAACCTTAACAAAAATCCCAGTGTCCACATGACACCCCATCTGGACCAATTACGGCAGACTCCTGGGGACCCACCTACCCACTTGTTTACAATCCACAGTGATTCCTGCTCACAGCCAAGTGGAGGCCTAGCAACCTTGCCCACAGCTTCTTTCACTTGCAGGGCAAAAGCATCTCCTGGGGTCTTGCTGAGATGCAGGCTGTCTCAGTCTTCCTAACAAACTCTTATGCACTGTGGCTGCTGGTTCGTGTCTGGGTAGCAAGACTTCAACCCACAAAGTCAACTCAGGTTTGCTATCTAGACTGATTTTCCAGAGGGGCTGTAGGTCAGGGGTTACCTAACCACTGCTCGAGGGTCAAAGAGCAATTTGCTCTGTTCCACGAGAGGAGCGTTTCTTGCCTTCTGGGCTGCAGCCGTCACTTGCTGTTCGTAGATGTCCAGGTTCTGGTTCATTAGTTCCAAGGCCTGCTTGCGGCTGTAGAAAGCAAGAGGGTTCGGACTCAAGACTGTCTGGTGCTCATACACAGCAGCCACATAATAGTCAGCTCTGCGAGGGTCAGCCCCACCACGCTCCTCCGTGTGGACTCCCAGGGCAAGCGAGCAACAGCCGAAGAAGAAAAGGGCGAGCTTACTGCTGGCTCCAGACATAATGCGGACCATAAATCTGGAATGTAATGGGGCAAGGGAAAAACAGCTGAATAAAGAATCCTGCCAAGAATTTAACTTTTGCAGCTGTGATTTATTAATCTCAGCAATTAAACTCACCCGCAGTGATACTGCAGCTCAAAGAGTTTGTTTCATGTTCCTAATAAAAGAGTATGTGTTTCTCTCCAAACACGTAGCAAGCTACGTTTAAAATGGCTCACTGTGTTAGGAATTTGGTTTTAGAACATTTCCAAAACAGACTTGATGTTTGCCATGATTTTCTTACTCAGTATTCAGCCAGACTAATGTGTTACCACTTGCTTTTCTAGCTATGAACTGAAGTTTTAGGCAATGGTAATAATTCGGACTATCTGACATAATTCTTTGATACATTTCACACTCTGTCTTCTGCCCTCTTTACATGCAAACACACTATAGGTCAACCATCTAAACCAGGAATGACCGATGGGATGACCCTGATACAGCTCAGCTTCCGAGTCATAAAAACCTGAAGAATTAAAATTCTCTGCAATTGTTGGTTAGTAATGGATACAAAGGATAACGCTCCTTTTCATCAGCACAACATTCTTTATTTGGAGCCAAGAAACTGCTGACTTCTACTTAAATGCCAACATCTACTCTTCTACAGGCAGGCAAAAAGAAGTTTCCTGATCAAACCTTGGCATTGCTTTCTTGCTTGAACTTGAGAATTCCCATTCCATGCCACTGCTTTCTCAATGTTTATGACTCCAAATCTTGTGCTTAAAAGTACATTAGTTTGGAAATAAAATCTTTTTTTGCAGTGACAGAATGGAATTTTCTAGAAAATAAATGAATTTTGTAAAAAGTCAACTCCACTTTGTAGCTCTTACCATTGAAACCAATAGTGAATGAGTTTTCTGTGTGCTCCCCCACACACCCGAAGAATAGGAATGTTTATTTCTAAGTGTTTTAGAGTGAGTAGCCCGTTCTGCCTTGAAAACCAGCCTGGTCTCCCAGTTGAAGCCAGTCCTCTGGCCTGCAGGGGGCACTAGTGGTGTGGCCAGACCAGGCCACCTGCCCCATGCAGATACGTTGGGGCTGACCAATTGTCTAGGAATTTTTATTAAAGATCAGTATAACAAAGTCAAGGAATCATATTGTTGCCCATTAAAAGGAAAATGACACCTGTCTAAATGAGCTCCTAACTTCTGTGTTTGCATTTCAAAACAAATGCCCCAGATGACAAATGGTTTATTTTCCTCCTTTATTTTTTGTCCCAGAAACAAACCACAATCACTTTCAGCAAGAAGACAGCACTAGGGAAGCTCATTCAGAATCCTTGCAAAATCAGATCTCAGAATGAGAAGCATTCTCTCTCCTACCCCAGCCCCATTCCAAACTGTTACTTCTTTCCCCAGGGTAGAAACGTACCATCCCCAGGATTGGCTGCTATTCAGGGCACTGTAAACAGTGTTTCATGATAAGAACAAGGGAGCCTTTGAGTGAGCAGTCATGAGTTTTTGAGTAGAAACAAAAGCATAATTGATAAGCTTTCTTATCTGAATTTTGTCTGCAAAGACAGACAAAGAGTAATTTAAAGGGTCTGAAAAATGTATTTTTTGATTTGAGCAGTTCCATTCCCCCTCTGGTTTCATAACGATGATAGCTGATAGCGGGGACTGGCCCTGGGAGAGACCTTTCATCTGCCAGGTAATGTCAACAATCTTTCTCTACTGTACGGCAATGGCCTAAGAAGTGTATAAACCGAGTACGGGCCACTCCTAAGTGGTAGCAGGTCACTCACAGGGGCTGACAGTATGCCCCTTTCTCAGCCAGGAGCACTGTCCCACCAAACTGGGGACACAGAACACTTTTTTTCTTTTGTGATCCTGGGGATCAAACCCAGGGTCTTGTGCTTGCTAGGCCAGTGCCCTGCCATTGAGCCTGTCCTCCCACCCCAAACGCTCTGACCCCAAATATTCACCTCTAAGAAAGCTATAATCCAGCAAAACCAGTTGAACTAGCAAGATTTCACATCTTTCTATTTTGAGAAAATAAAATTTATATTATTCATAGCAGAGCCTGTAGGAGAGCTGTAAGTGGCAATCATTTGTGTGTGAACAAAGGTGGGTTAATAATAAGAGGTTATGCAGATCTAACCAGGTATTCATGCTTGAAGATCACAAGCTTAATGAGGTAGGAGAGAATGAGTAATTACAATAAAAATAGGTACAACAGCTTGCCCTTCTCCTCCACAGTGGAGGACGAGGAGACACTGTAACCGAAGCTCCAAATGCTGGTTTTTGCCCTTTATTTAGCATCACAAACACTGGCTCAGGAGAAAGCAAACAGAGATGAGCCAGGACTCTGAAGGGCTCCACAGGCAGCAGCCAGGGTGGCCAGAGAACTCCCAAAATCACTGGAGGCGAACCTAGAACCTATCACATGCTTGCCGCAGCCAGCAGTTTGCTATCACTGAAAGCTCTAAAAAAGGTTCACCACCGCTGCCCTAGATGCTTGCCAGCAGTTCCTGGGTGCTGACCCGTGACAATATGCACAGGCGACTGGGGCCCAGGGGTTGCTGGGAACAAGGAGCAGGCCTTGAGGCTCCACCACAGCAAGGAGCAGTAGGTCTGGGCCAAGGAGGCAAGGGCGAGAGTGGTAGTAAATGGAATCATAGAGACAAATACTGTAATAGGGCCCATCCATTGGCCTCCTACCGCTTCCCCTGTATTGCTCTTATAAGCCTCGATCCTGGTCTCATCTGGGCAGCCAGTGAGATCCAGAGATGGAGCCCCCCTCAAATCATTTACTGGCTCTCCATTTCACACAGGGTGGAAGCCAAAGTCCTTGCAGTATGGCAACAGGAAGAACTCAATGAACAGGGAGTGACTGACTGGGTGGGGAGAGATGTTGGGAGTGGCATCTTTAAACAAGCAACTGATCTCTGAGTATAAGAAACATCACTTCCAAAACTGATCCTGACCAAGAACCTTCTTTTGATCTAGGAGAAGAAACCAGTTGAAATCAGATAGAAATCTATTTCATGGAAATTTGGTAATATGTCAATCACTAGATATTTTTATATATCGAACTTCTTTCTTACTGTGCTAAATGATTCATCTTGATAATTAGCTCTGTCCTTCTTAACCATGCTGTTACAATGACTTTTGCAATAAAATGAAAGGATTGTTATTAAATCATTCTTAATAAGATAATTTCAGAGGCAGGTACACACTTTTTAAAAATTTATATATAGACCTATTATTCATCTTTGTACTAAAAAAACTTGTCATTCTTTTCTTGCCAGGGAGAAAAACAGTCAAATGATAGGGAAAGAAGGCAAGAAAGATGGCTGAGGATGCTGGGGATTTAGCTCAGCGGCACAGCACCTGCCTGGCAAGCACAAGGCTCTGAGTTCAAGCCCCAGTATCGAAAAAAAAAAAAAGAAGGCAGAGGAAATGCACCTTTTGTGGAATAAACCCTAAAATATCTGCTAAGACACCAGGAAATCTGCACTGTGTTGCTCTGTATAGCTGGCAGGATGCTAAGAAAAACAACATAAAGTTCTAGATACTTTAAAATGAGTCTCATAAATTTTGTGATTTTCTTGTCTGAATTCTTTCATACAGGGAGTAAAAATAATACCCACCTTTCCCTAATTTACATAATTTGAATGTAAAGAAATAAGAAACCTTTTATTCCCGTCAAAGCCTTGGAACTGCCGCTGGTTTCTGGCTCTCCCGCTTCAGTACGCCAGGCACGAGCCCGGCAGTGAGCGGCCTCTGGAACAAGCAGCTCCCCAGCGGGCCCAGCCGGGACAGCTTGTGTACAGCCACCCACTGACAAGACTTTTGACATCTCGGTTGGAAAAGTCAAGTGTAAACACTTGTGACTGCGAACTGATGGTGACGTCAATATTTGAGGTTGTACTCACAAGGGACAGCAAATACTGTGGCAAGTCCTCTGAAATTAAACTGGTAAATTGTGACTTTACTTTCAAAATTATAGGCATTATCTCCAAAACAGAAGATGATACATGGAAGTAATTTAGCATTATGCCTTTGATGAAGGCTGTTTTCTGCTCCATTGGCTAGAATAATTTATCTTAAACTGAACGATCAAAAGGTCTTCACATGGTAACTTAAATGTCATCTTTCTTTTCCTCAAATGGGAAATTATCTCCACAGTTTAAATTCAAATAAAACTTCCTGGGCTGGGGATGGAGCTCAGTGGTAGAGCACTTGCCTAGCACGTGTGAGGCTCTGGGTTCAGTTCCCAGCACTGCAAACATCCTTCTGAAATATGTGGTACTGTATATTAAGAAAAAATTATGTATTTGGTATTTGGATAAAGTCTTAGCACCTTTCTAATAAGCAAACTAAACAAAACTGCAGGCAAGACTGATTCTACAGGTTTGCTACTGCCACCATGTGGACCAACTGGTTTTCACTAACCCAAGTGAATATTAGATGCTACGAATCACAACAGCAGGATTCTGAAACAGTTAATGGATGAGTCTTCCCCCCTCCTTTGCTTCTCCTTTTCATTGCCAACACTTTGACTCTTTTTCAGTGAAAAAAAGAAAAAGAAAAAAGAAAAAGGAGATCAGAAACAATTTTATTTTCCAAGACTAGGTTTCATGAAAGCTATTTTTTTATTCATCATTATACCATGACGACTGCATCTTCCCTATTCCCAAGTTCTAAATTTGTTGTAATTTTATAATTTTTATAGTGGTGCAGTCTAAGGATGTGACTACAGGTAAAAAATAATGCTGCTCATTCACACTGCAAAGAACAGCTTTCTGCTTGGGGAAAAATCTGAATGAGTTACAGAATCCACAAGGACAAAAGTTTGTATCAATGCCACACTGTCTTTTTTTTTTTTTTTTTTTGCTACTGGGGATTGAACTCAACCTCGTGCTTCCCAGGCAGGCACTTACGCCACTGAGCTAAATCCCCAGCTACCACATTGTCTTTTATGTGCAACATAAACCATTTTGCCATCCATTACTTGTTATTATCTTCCTACCTCACAATGCTGTGAACAAAGGTGGTAAAATTCTGTTTTTATGGTTAAGAATGGGACTGAAAACTAAGCCTGCTGCTCTTGGCACAGGCTTCCCAGGCACATGTTGAAGAACTCAGGCAATTTATTGGTCAAATCTTCAAAGACCACACTATTGCAGTCTTCAATGCAGCTATAAGAAAAATAAAGAGAAAACCCAACGTAGCACTTCCAAGGGATATTCCAAGGGGTAAGACCAGAGCAAAGGTTCTCAAATTTGTGTGCCATGAAAGTCACCTGAAGGCCTTGAACCTCACACCCAGGATGTGTCATTGGGCAGCTCTGGGGGCACAGACTGATAATGTGCATTTTTCTAGCAGTTTCCCAGGGATGCTGATGCTCCTGGACTGGGACTTGCCTGGAGAACCACGGGACTGAGGACAAAGGTGCGGACAGCCTCATGTCTAGGAAAGATACGAGTCAGACACATCATTCCAGGTACCTCTTAATAGAGCTGATAGAATTTAGGCAGATTTCAAAGTGTTTCTATCATATTTAGTGAAAATAAGCAGCAAAGGAAGTATTTTGGCACTTAAATAGAAGGAAAAACTTTCTGCAAAAAAAACTTGATTCAAGTCAGATAATGGACTCAGTGTTTGCCTCAGCTGTGACAGGAATACCACTGACGAACTAGGATGTTATTGGTTTTCAGTAGTTTAAAAAATAAACTATAAAATAGGGGTAAAATGGCATAATACTACAGACGATCTAAAAAATTCCTCTGACCATATTCTGTAACAACATAATGGATGTCTTTTCAACCATACATACTTAGGTTTGTAGGAAAGGAGAATCCTGAGAGAATCAAAAGAAGCACTGCAAAGGTCAGGTGTGATAGCATCTATAGCCCAGCAGCCAGGTGGCTGAGTAAGTAGAACAGAGAGTTTGAGGCCAGCCTGTGCTACATAACAAGTCTCAGGTCATTCTGGACTACAGAGACTCTGCCTTTAAAAAAAGAAAAGAGGAACCATGAAGAAGTTAAGTGTTAAACTATTGTTCACAGACTCTGCTCAGACAGTAAAGAAAGTACCCACAGAACAGGTTTCTTCACTGTCAGCCCTGGGAGTGAAGAATGGTGTGGCACTTCCATATACTCTGCTCTTCTGAAATGCTCAGGGCTTCCAAAAACCACTATTGGATTTTCCAAATCAGAGCCTCAACGGGTGTCAGCAAGGAATTGTTTTTAAAACCCTTTGGGAAATTTCTCTCCATTTCCTTGTTGGATGAACTCAAAAGTCATCAACTACCTTCTAGATAAGGAAGACCTGAAGGGTAAATACCAGGGGAAACACAGCCACTGTACAGAAAATTCAGTGATCTAGTAGTGTCACATGTCAAATTTTTCAGGGAAGATGTGCTCAGAAAGATGGATGCTATGGTTTGTGTCTGGATGTCCCCCCAAAGTCTCATGTGATAATGGAGGTGCAGCTTTTTGGAGGTGGTTAAATCTAGAGTATGTGACTGGTTCATTTTGAGTGCCAGGATTGGGGTATGAGTGCTACACCTGCCCCAGGACAGGTAGCCTGCTTAAAATATAAGGGAGGAAAAGAGGCTTGCTGCCTCTCTTTTGCTCTTGTTGCTTTTCTTCTACCACCATGAACAGGTGGCCCTCAGCCATGCTACCCTGCCTTGAAGCCAGCTGATTATGGACTGAAATCTTCACAAACTGTGAGCTTAATAAACCTCTCCTTCCCTAATCTTGGGTGTCAGGTATTTTGTCTCAGCAATGACAAAAGCAACGAACACAGAATCTGGTACCAGAGAAGTAGGATCACTGCTGTAACTAAACCTGACCATGTGGTTCAAGAGCCTTTGGGAATGGCTTGCAGGAAGAGTTTGGAAAGGTCTGGAGATGTTGCCTGAAAAAGTAGAGCTGGAATGCCTTAGACTATTCTGTATGGGGGATTCTGGTCAGCGCTCAGAAGACTAGAAGGCTGATAGAAATCCTGCGGGTAAAGACCAGGCTCGGGAGGTTTCTTTTGGGAAGGACTGCACTGGCTGTTGGCATCCAGATGATGTGTGTTATGATTTGGGAGAAAGTCTGTCTGCATTTCACTCGTGTCCAAAGACTTTTCCTGGGGCTGAGATTAAGGGTGGTGGACTAATTAAACTGGCAGAAGAAATACCAAGGCAATCAAATGTTGAGGCAGTGGCACAGCTATTGTTGGGGGGTTTTAGCCAGATTTATGTTGATAATCAAGAGTAAAGAGCCCAGCAGGATGATTTAAAATTTGAGTTTGGCCAGAAAGGAAGCTCCAGTAAAGCTGTGGACTACAAGGACAAAGCTGAGGAGATCTCAATTGAGAAGGGACAGGAAAATATAAAAGAAGGCCTGAGGGCATCACAAGAAGCAGCAAGTTACCACCCTTTGCAGCCTCAAAACTGCAAAAGTGAGGCCAGGCATGGTGGTGCACACCTGTAATCCCAGCACTAGGGAGGCTGAGGCAGGAGAATTGTTGCAAGTTTGAGACCAACCTTGGCTACAAAGTGAGCTCAAGGCCAGCCTGAACTGCATAGTAAAACTCTGTCTCAAAAAGACAAAAAAGAGAAACAGGAAAAAAAAAAAACCCACAAAAGTGAAACACTTTGCTCTGAGAAGAAAGCCAGAGTAGCATGTTCTAGAATGGTGGTGGCTGCACCAGATTCCAGAATGGCAGCAGCATAGAGAATTTGTTCCTCAGAATTGGATACAGAGTGCTCAGTGATCCAGGAACTTGACCCCTACAGTCAAGAGAAGAGAGAAGGAAGACCGGCTACTGCTCCAGCTGGCAGCAGACCTTGGCATCATCCAAGTGGTGCCGGTTTTAGGCTCATGCAGAACGTTAAGAGTTATAGGGTTAGGAAGTCTTCTTTCTAGACTCCAGAAGGCCTGGGAAGCCAGGCAGTGTGCCCCTGAGAGGGCAGTGTGTGAAGCCGTGAGTGTGAAGCCAAAGTCACAGTGGAGACCTCAGAAGTCTGGAAAAGCCAGGAACATGGATTGTCTAAGGAAAGCTGCAAGAAGGGAGCAAAATGGGCCTAAGAGACAAGCTGTGGGAGATACAACCACCAGAAGTGCTGTAGGGGCAGAGCCACTCATGCCCTTTGGAGTTCACAACTTGCCCACTGTCTTGGGCAAGGTTGGGTTGGATGCTGCACATGGAACTACAGAATTTAATGTTTGCCCTGTTGGAGTTTGGAGTTGCATTGGTCCCAATCCTTTGTATACCTGTTTGTAGCTTTTGGAATGAAAATGTTTCTGTTGCACCACTGAACACTGGGAATGTTTAACTTTCTTTCCATTTGTACAGGGCTCACAGCTAAGAGTTTGCCTCATATCTCAGAAGGGACTTGGGATTTGGACTTTTCAGCAATTCTGACATTGTTAGGACTTTGGCAACTCTTAGAGATACACTAAATGCCTTTTATATAATGGGATGTACATGAGTTTTCTGGGGGGCCAGGGGCTGAATGTTATGGTTTGCATCTGGATATCACCCCAAAATCTCATGTGATAATGGGGGGAGGGGGAGCAGTGCTTTTCAGTGGCAGCTGAATCCAGAGTTTGTGATTGGTTCAAGTGCTGGGATTGGGGGCGTGAGTGCTATACCCACTCTAGGGCAAGCAGTCTCCACACAATATGAGGGAGGAAAAGAGGCTTGCTCCCCCTTTTGCTCTTGCTGCTTTTGGTATCTTCTGCCACCATATCTTGCCCCTCAGCCATGCCACCCTGCCTTGGGGCCAGCTGATTATGGACTGATTATGGACTGAAACATCCACAAATTGTGAGCTAAAGAAATCTTTCCTCTCTTAATTTTGTTGGGCATTTTGTCTCGGCAACAAGAGAAAAGCCATCAAGACAATGGACAAAGTAACTTGTACTATCAGATGCATGGTGGACATCATGTCTCGGTGAATGCTGGACAGAACATCTCTAAATGTATGGTAAATACAACCTCTCTAAATCCAGTCCCATCACCTTGTCGACTATGTGCCAGTACTCAGGAAAAAAGACAGAGAGGCACAGGCCCAGGATGCAGTCAGTGGCAAACAATGCAATGACTAATACAGCCATAGAGCCATGTTCCCAAATCAGCAGACCAATCCTTCACAGGAGAATCTAAAAACGGTGACACTGAGTGGCAGCTGCAAATGTGAAAGAAACAACAAAAAGTTAAATTAAGGCCTAGGGATGCAGCTCAACGGTACAGTGCTTGCTTAGCATGTGAAAGGCCTTAGTTTCAATTCCCAGTCATACAAAAAGAAAAGAAAAGAAAAGAAAAGCTAAAGTAAAACAGCACTACAGATTATCTGCCAAAACCACCTTATCTTGTGGAGAGGCCAGGAAGCATATATTTGGGAGAGGCATGAAAAAATTACCAAGAACAAAACAGCAAAAAAGCAGGCAAATGGGACCTGAACGGTTGTTTCCTAGCACCTGCAGAAGACATTCTTGACACATGTATGGTGGGTAGACATAGTGACACAAAGCATACTCCATGCAGTCAAAGGCTTATAGTTAGAGGGCACAGCATGAGTAAGAATGACTATGAGTTGGGTGTGGTAGTTACACTGTAACATCAGTTACTCAGGAGGCTGAGGCAGGAGCATCACAAGTTCAAGGTTAGCCTGGTCAAATTAGAGAGACCCTGTCTCAAAAAGAAAAAGGGTTAGGAATGTAGCTCAGTGCTCCCTGGGTTCAACCTCCAGTACCAAAAGACAAAACAAAACAAAACAAAACAAACAAACAAAAAACCCACAAAAAAATAAAACGAATGACCATGACCTGCCCAGACCTGCCCTATTCACAAAATTGGTGGACTTCTTCAGCCACAGCACGGCAGATAGGTTAGAAAATGGTTAGTATTGTCCTTTCTTGGCCTTTCTTCCTGGAGGCACTGAGCATTTTGTTTTCCTCTGTTTTGGTTAAATCAGTAATTACTTGTGTGAATTGTTCATCTGGCAAAGTCTGGACTACCAGCCGGGCGTGGTGGCGCACGCCTTTAATCCCAGCACTCGGGAGGCTGAGGTAGGAGGAACGTTGTGAGTTTGAGGCTGGCTTGGGCTACAACACAAGCGCAAGGCTGGCCTGAGCTGCATAGTGCGACCCTGCCTCAAAAAACTAGGGCTGGGAGTTTGGCTCAGTGGCTTAAGCGCCTGCCCTGGCAGGCACAAGGTTGAGTTCAATCCCTGGTGCCACCAAAAAAAAAAAAAAAAAAAATCTGGACTACCACAGCTGTATCCTGGTTCAAATACAAGTCCCAGCATTTTGTAGCAAGCCTCAGCCTATCTGCGTCTCAGGAGTGCAGCCGGCAGGACAGCAGCAGTGAGCATGGAGGAGCCAGAAATACACCTAGCTCCGAGCCAGCCTTCTGGGGGAGGATTCAAAAGCAGCATGACACCCCAGTTCACAGAGCAAACCATTTATCTGGGACCCCAGGCTAAGCGAGGAGCTGCTGCAGGCTCATCCCTCCCACTGCAACTGACCAGCTGCACCCTCCCAAGGGCTGTGACTATCTCCGCCGCGTACCCTGGCAGTGAGGTCAGGTGTGGTCCACAGGAGGAGAAGCTGGAGAGGCCCCCGCAGCTCTGTGCAAGCTGGAGGCTGCGGGCTGTCGAACTCCGAGGCACTGAAGAAGAACGTTTACATTGACTGGATTTTGGAAACGCCTTTAAAATAATGACTTTAGGAAGACAAGGCAGATCCCTGGGCCATCTGCTGTTGGGAGCTCACAGCCCACCCCAGGCCTGTTTCCGTTTTGGAACGAGATGATCCCCGGAAGCTTTTTGTCTTTTACCTCCCACTCCCAGCCATCAGGTCACTTCTGCAGACATCCAGAAACAGCCTCGGAAAGTGAAGAAAGCCAGGGAGAGACTGGCTGAGACCTTGGGGACAGACAGGCTGACCAGGGAGGCAGAGAAGATGAGTAGCCAGGAGGAGAGGGCTGAAAAGCGGATGGAAACAGGAGCAGGAACTGCTGGAGAATCCCACGTGTGAGGCCACTGAAGACAGGGTTTCACTGTGAGAGACATTTCTGATTTCCCTGTGTGGCTTTTAATACCAATCTAGCCCTTACCAATGAATTTGTAACAGCCAAACTGTTCTTTATGAAACTCTTTTTGTGAGACAAAAACAAAACAACAAAACAAATACAACTCCCACTACCCTATATTATTCAGACTCTTAGTAGGGCAGACATCTGACTGGCTCTCCTATGTCCGGCAGCTTAACTAGGATAAGTCCAAGTCTTCCAGAGTTGGGGCTCCTAACGGCTGGAAGGAGCTCAGCATTGGGTAGGGAAAGTTTCCATCTCTTCCAGGACAGTTGTAGGAGCTATATTCCTTAGCACTAGAGGCAAACCAGAGGAAGAAGTGGGACATCTATCTGTAATCCCAATGCTCTGGGAGGCTGAGGCAAGAGGAGTACAAGTTTGAGTCCAGCCTTAGGGCACCTTACTGAGACCCTATCTTAAAATATAGAGAACTGAAAAAAATCAGATGCCCTAAATTCAAAGACCCAATCCAAAAATGGGCAGCTGAAATGAACACACACTTCTCATATGAAGAAATACCAATAGCAAATAAATAAATGAAAAAATGTTTGACATCATTGGTCTTCTGAGAGATGCAAATTAAAATAACACTGAGATTCCACCTCACCCCAGAAAGAATGCCTGTCATCAAGAAATCAACCAATAACAAATGCTGGTGGGGCTGTGGGGAAAAAGGAACCCTTCTCTACTGTTGGTGGGAGTGTAGACTGGTACAAGCACTGTGGAAATCAGTGTGGATATTCCTTGAAAAACTAGGATTAGAGGTCCCATTCCACCCAGCTATTCCCCTTCTGGTTATCTTCCCAGAAGAATTAAAAACATCATACCACAATGATATATGTGCACCCATGACTACAGCAGCATAATTTGTAATAGTTAAATCTTGGAAACAACCCAAATGCCCACCAACCAAGGAATGGATACAAAAGATGTGGTATACTTATACAATGGAGTATTACTCAGCTATAAAGGATAAAGTCTAGGCTTCTATAGGTAAATGGATACAACTTGAGACCATATTCATATGTGAAATAAATCAGACTCACAAGTGTAAACATCATATTGTCTCCCTAGTACAAGAAGCTGAAAGAGTAAATAAGATTTAAAATGTACAATACATATTGTAAAATGGGAAGAAACTGTTTGTATTGGTTTGATCTGGTGCCCACCCCAAAGGCCTCATGTAATTTGGATGGGGCTGAGTCTGGTGTTCATGATTGGTTTGTTGTCTAGCTCTGGGATTGGTGGTGTGAGTGCTGCACCCGCCCAGGGGTGGAGCCAACTTACAGTGTAAGGGGGAGAGGAAGGCGTGTTTTGCTTTCTCTGACTGGTTCGCCTTGCTGTTTTGCAGCTGCCCTGAATGGCTGTCCCACCATGCTGCCTTGGAGCCAACTAAGTATGGACTGAAACCCTCGAGAACTGTAAGAAATAAACCTTTCCTTCCCTAATTTTGGGCATCAGGTGTTTTGTCTCAGCAACAAGTAAAAAGTAACTAAGACACTGTTCAAAAGGAAAAAGAAACTGGGATGGGGGAAAGGAGAAAAGAAGAAAGGGAAAAGGAAAAATAAATACACATAAAATAGTTAAGATAGTTATACTACTAATTCCCATTAGTTCCATTGAAAAGAAAAGTTTGCACTTATATTGTTTGATCAATTTTTCATGCCTATATCTTGGAATATGAGCAACTACTTTGAAGGTAACAGTACGTAATATACTAACCATTGTTACTCTCCTACAATCTCATTTTGAAATATTTTACCACTGTTTGTATTGGGTTTTTTTCTTTAAAATAAAAATAAATAAAAATAAAAAAGGGCTCAGTGCAAAGGCCCTAGGTTCACTCCTCAGTACCACCCCCTCCACCAAAAAAAAGCAAAGGAGGATATTCTCCTCCTTTTAAGAAAGAAGTTACCTCCTTAACCAGAAGAGCACTGAGATCCAGAGTCAGGACTTTCTTTACATCTGTTCTTTCTTTAAAAGCCCAACTTCTTAGGCCACCACACTCAAAATCTCTAATGGAGAAAAAGGCTGATTGCATAAGTGATACTGGGATGACTAAATACAATATGGAAAATTAAATTTAAAAGCCTTAGACAATGCACAAAAACAAAGTCAAAATCAGGAGTGAAATATAGCATAAATTAGAACCAGGCATCAGATACTTGATGCAACAACTTTCTAAAGGTTGAAGCAGTTAAAATAACTGAAGAAACAGAACAACAAATTAAAATTTACATGAAAAATATAAACATCAAGACAGTACTTATAAACAGGCATGAATAAAAACAGATTTAACAGGAAGAAAACAAATCATAAATATTTTGAAAGAATTTGAACTCATGGACAAAATAAAATTTACAGTGATACCTTTCAAAAATACTAAATGTGGGGAAAAAAAGGTAAACTACTAAAGTGATAACAGCAATGTTGTACTGATATAAACAAGTGTGAAAACATGACGAAGAATCAGTCTGCTCTGGGAGTCTGTCTTGGGAAGTCATTCAAGGAAGGAATAAAGGTATTAGCTGGAAGTGCCAGCATAGCATGGAAGTAAACAAAATTGGCTTTCAAGTTTCAATTTCTCTGAGTAGAATACTGGCTCTGATATTTACTTGTTATATAACCTCATTATATATATATATTCCCCCCCCCCCGGCACTGGGGATTGAACTCACAACCTCGCGCCTGTAAGACAGGCGCTTAAATCACTGAGCCAAACTCCCGGCCCTACCTCGTTATATTTAACATAACTAAGCATCAATTCCTTCATCAATATGTTGGAAATAAAATAATCTGATATAAATTTCTTACTGTTCAAGAAGCTGAAGCCAGCTAATATTGAGGATTGAGTCCTCAATAGATGAAGGTGGAAAACAAACAATATTCAATAGAAAGAAAGTTGTGAACAATAATATATATTAAACGAGTATATATATATTTGTGTTTTAAGGCAGAATATTAAAATTTAAAAGATAACTAGGAGGACTCTGATAATGAAATATGCTTAAAATTTGCTAAATAAATATAAAGAGAAATTTTCTTCCTTTTTTTTTTGAGACAGGGTCTTGCTATGCAGTTCAGGCTGGTCTTGAGCTCACTTTGTAGCCCAAGCTGGTCTCAAACTTGCAACAATCCTCCTGCCTCAGCCTCCTAAGTGCTGGGATTACAGGTATGCACCACCACACCCAGCTGAGAGACTTTCTGTATTTACTATGATAATAGCTAAGTAAAATATGTATGCCTATAAACAAAGACTGGAAAGGTTGTGAAAAATGAAAACATGGAGATTACTTGATGGAGAATTAAAATGTTTTCTTAACTGATACGCTATTTTCTAAAAACGAAAAAAATACAGGCAAAGATTTCCGGTATCAAGTCCAGTATATACAAGGAGGTTGGAAGTTGCCACTCCATGCTAACAATTAAAAAGCTGAACGCACTGAAAACGACCAGTTCTTAGATATGTCAGAGAACCAAGGCCACAGGGCAAACCAATGCTCTCAATATTAGAGAAACAGACAGGTGACTATAGAGAATCACAACTTACCAAAGCAGAAACACATGAGCACAAACTTCTAGGGAAACCAGTACCACCGGAAACCCTCAACTGGAGATGACACAATGCTGGAGGCCCAGTGTGGACAGTCTCAGAACTAGCCCCAGTGTGGACAGTCTAGGGGCCCAGGCATAGATGAGTGTGCCCACACTCCCACGAGTTTTACCTCTAGATCTCCCATCTTCTAATGGAGACTGGAGAAAAGTCCCCCCGTGCTCCCATAGTGGGCAGGGAAGAGCAGTCAGAGCACTTGTTCTCCAGCAGGTCTGCCTTCGAGAGAAACTATTTTCCTGAGGCCTAACCGACTGGGTTATATCAGAGCCTAACTGACCTGGAGGCAGGCAGTGCCCAGCTGTAGCCCTCTCTGGCCTTCCACAGTGGGGAAGTGTTCCAGCCCCACCACGAGCTCCCTCCAGCCATTCTGCCCCACCCGAGAGGCAGGGAGCACTGGGAAGCGCGTGTGAAGTTCACGGTCCAAGGGGACAGATAAGCTCAAAGTCTGCGATGGAGTCACAGAATACAGAACACTTCTCCCTCGCCATGGCTCGCCACAGTACTAAACGCCTGCTTGCTGCAGGTCCTTTACTCAGGACACTACGTCCAGCTCTCCGTAAGGGTTGCACGGCATACTGAAAAGTCAGAAACATACATTCATTTCAAGGTAAACGAGGACGACCAAGACTTAAAATGCAAGATTTTGACAAAAGTATAAATATCCTAACATGAAAAAGAAGTCAAAACCATAGTTTGAAAAGACAAAGCAAGTATCAGAACCAGAATCAGACATGGCAGGGATGGTGGAATCACCAGACCAATAATTTAAAGTAACTATGAGGATATTCTCAAGGCTAACTCAACAATAAATAGATAAAAATAACAAATAGATAATAAGTGAATCCTAATGTCAACTACAGACTCTGGGTGGTAATGATGCATCAAAGCTGGTGAACCAGTTGGACCAAATGCACCACTTTGGTCTCCGAGGTTGAGAATTGAGATGCTATACATGTGTTAGGGCAGAGTTCAGAAGATAACTCTGTACTTTCTGCTCAGTTGAACTGTGAACTGAAATTTTTTTTTTTTTGTGGCACTGGGGATCAAACTCACAACCTCACACCTGCCAGACAGGTGCTTAAGCCACTGAGCCAAACTTCCGGCCCTGTTTTTTTTGAGGCAGGTCACACTATGTAGCTCAGGCCAGCCTTGCG
Source organism: Dasyprocta punctata (assembly GCA_004363535.1). Classification (NCBI taxonomy): domain Eukaryota; kingdom Metazoa; phylum Chordata; class Mammalia; order Rodentia; family Dasyproctidae; genus Dasyprocta; species Dasyprocta punctata. The sequence goes on from RJWM01020034.1 coordinate 37,533, forward strand.
CTGGCACTGTAGCCCAAGCCAGCCTCAAACTCACAACGCTCCTATCTCAGCCTCCGAGTGCTGGGATTAAAGGCGTGCGCCACCACGCCCGGCTTCCCATTCTTTTTTTATTTACATTTTTTATTTTTATTTTTATTTTTATTTTTTTGGTACCAGGGATGAAACTCACAACCTTGCACTTGCCAGGCAGGTGCTTGTGCCACTGAGCTAAATCCCCAGCAGGATATTTCCCATTCTTGATATCCAAGGAGTTTAGATTTCAGTTGCCATGTAGGAC
>RJWM01020035.1:0-37820 GCA_004363535.1 Dasyprocta punctata
TTTTTTTTTTTTTTTTTTTTTTTTTTTTTTTTTTTTTTTTTTTTTGCAGCACCGGGGATAGAACTCATAGCCTCACGCCTGCCAGACAGGTGCTTAAGCCACTGACAAACTCCCACCCCTAGTTTTTTGAGGCAGGGTCACACTATGTAGCTCAGGCCGGTCTTGTGCTCGTGTTGTAGCCCAAGCGGGCCTCAAACTCACAACGCTCCGCCTACCTCAGCCTCCCGAGTGCTGGGATTAAAGGCGTGTGCCACCACGCCCAGCGAGATGGCATCTTTCTATGTCACCTAGTTGCCCAAGCTGGGCTTGAACTGGAGACATCTCACTATGTATTTCAGGCTGGCCTCAAACTCATAGTGATCCTCCTGCTTCAGGCTCCTAAGTGCTGGGATTACAGGCATGTGCCACCATGCTCCTTTTGGCTTCAATTTACTTTCTTTCTGCATCAGTTTCCCATAGCGCTGGGATGACAGCCATGTGCCATCATGCCCTGGTTTATGAGGCTTTCTTGTGGTCACCCTTCCCCTGACTGATTGGCCTTATCATATGCTCCAAAATGCACATCCCCCCAGATAGAGTTGGAAGCATTTCCTGAAATTCTGAAACTGCTCCAGGAGTGCTGATACCCAGGTCAGGCTTTGCTTTAAGTCTCTAATTGGCTTTTGGCCAGCACCTACCTCCTGTACCAAATTCCTCTGATCAATCGTGAGTGGATGCTTTTACACTCTTGAAGCACCTTTAAATCCATCTCATTATGGCAATTCTTGATAGGTCCCTCCTACCAAAAATCCTTTTGTCCCTTTCAGGTTTGTCAGCTGAGCTACTAATTTATATGCTCCCTTTGTCCTTTGCTTTGAGGTCTTACCTGATCCCTTCTCCCACTGTGACCCTGGGGTTTCGGAAAAAATTTCATTCAAACTTCTCCCTTCCTGTTCCTACCAAGGATGAACTTGATACACAAATTTAACTCTAGCCCCTCGCTCTGTTGTTCCTCAGCATTTGTCTGGTCCTCTCCCTCCTGCTCCTCCTCTGATTGTTTCTGGTGTCTCTATCACTCTCCCCTCCCCTGAGTCAATGCTACAGAACCACCCAACATGTGTAAGTGTGACTGCCTGGAAAATGTAACTTTCAAGGAGCTTGAAGTTGAGTGACAGTAAACAGAACCTTGGAGACCCCAGACATCATCAAGGGCTTTTGTGGATTCAGCAGCAGAACTTGGAAACACTGCAAGATGGCAGAGAGGGAGGGAGGAAGACGATCGAAAGAAAAAGCTAGGAGAAGAAATGGCAAATGGATGGAGTGAGATAGATTTATCTGGGCCAAAAGAATCCATGACTGCCCTCGTGGGATGGGTCCTTAAAGATCAACCAGCTCAGGTGTGGCGCAGAAGCTTTAAGTCACAGGCTAATGTGGAATGACGACTGGGGGCTGCCTAGAGTGCATCCTGAGAAGAGAGCACCCCTGTTGATTAGCAATGCCTGCCATTAGCACTGGATGAAGAATGGTGGTGCCTGTGCTAGGATTTACATCCTTGTTCTGATTTCAGCCTCTTCATTGTAGTGCAACTCAGGATCCTGGGACAAGGGATTCGTCTGAGGTTCAGACCATGAGTTTTGGACAGATCCCAACCCTCTTGCTAGCTCCTGAAACCTTGGTGGATTTTCCAAACAACACAGAAGCAAAGGACCCTGGGGCAGGAGGGTTTAGACAGTGTGGGGAAGCAGTAAAGGATCAGGCAGCCTGAGTCTGGGGAGAGGATTACAGATGCCTCAGGGAGGGACACTCAGTTTCCACTGAGCAAGTGGTTAGCTGTATCTGCCCAGCACCCAGCTACCTCTGCCACCTTTTCTTGTACTCACACTGTCCTCTCTCACCTCTGTCCTCCCACAGGAGAAAAAGGGACAGAGGTCTTGGCACAGAGGACCCAGTGAAGGGGAGAAGAAAGGGGAAGAGTGGGCCAGGGAGGGGTGGCATCACGGGGGAGGTAGAGCCCCTGACCTTGTGGCAGCAGCAAGGAAGGGGAGCCAAGAGCTGGGGAGCAGGTGGGCTTGGAGCACCTGTGTGCAGGTTTGGTGCATAGACCAGAGGAAAATAAAGAGCCTTCAGGTGACCACAGCTGTACAGCACAGATAATGATACCCTGACAAGGCAGCAGAGGCTTGGAGGCCAGCCCAGCAAGGGTGCTAGCACAGCTGTCTTCTGGCCCCACTCACAGAGCGAGGGATGTGGGCGGGGCTGGGGTGGTGGTGCCAGGTGGCCCAGGAAGTCAAGGCCTTGGATCGCACAGGAGCATCTGCCACCTTCCTCTCTCTGTCTAGCTGCTCTGCCTTTTGCTTCCTTTCCCATGGTATAATATCTTCCTTTTCCTTTCCTCCCTCATCACAATGTCTCCGCTGGGAGTAGAAATGTGGAAGGGTAGGAATGATGGTGACAGAGGAAGATCTGGGAGCTGCTTTAATTGGGATCATCTGCCTGAGGCCATGAAAAGAAACCAGGTTCAAAAGTGTCCCAAGGGCAGAGACTCATATCTGGACACCACACTCATTGTTTCACAAGAGAGAAGAGAGCAGAGCACGGTCCATGTCTTGGTTAGACAGTCACATCTGTCAGTGAGATATGCCACCACACATCTTCCTTCTGCTGGGGAGCACTCCCAGGTCCCCCTAAGGGACCGCTGTCTGTCTGTTTAGATGGGGCTGACCGTTTTCACCTTACACCAAGAGCCCTGGATGGACATGTGTCTGTATCCGGTCCGGCCCCAGCCTGCAGGAGTTGGGGATGGACAAGAAAGAAAAGATGTGCTAGACATTCCTGGGCCACTGGGATACAATAGAAAATGATCAATGACCCTATTAGCATTAAATCCTTTGTTAAAGGCCGGCCTGAGCTACATAGTGCGACCCTGCCTCAAAAACTAGGGCTGGGAGTTTGGCTCAATGGCTTAAGCGCCTGTTTGGCAGGCATGAGGCTGTGAGTTTGATCCCCGGTGCCGCAAAAAAAATAAAATAAAATAAAATAAATCCTTTGCTAATAATTGGGAGAGGTACTGCCTCTGTTTGGTTTGCCACACGGGGATGTTTAAGCCCTAGGACTGCTTAAACCACTTGGAATGTGGCTCCAGAGAGGAGGCTCAAGTTGGCAGTTGGTGAGAGACAGATGTCAGATGACTGAGTGCCTGGATCCAGCTATGCCTGGAGCCTAACCCTGGAGCTTTCCAGTATGTGAGCAAAAACATTTAAGCCAGTTTGAGTTGGATTTCTATTATTTGCATCCAAAATGAGGTTAGCTTAGAGAAACGGAGAGAAACAATACAGAGAGAGAAACAACTATAGGGATGGAGAGTGAGTCTAATGGGAAACCAGGTATGTGAGTAAGTGGGGTTTACTGAGCTGACCCTTGGTAGTGAAGCAGGAATACCAGAGTTTATCAGAGAGAGCATGCAGCCAAGGACAGTTTTCCAAGGGGCCAATGCAAGATGGGATAAAACTTTTGCACCAGCTGTGTGGCGCATGCATGTCATCCCAGCACTTGGGAACCTGAGGCAGGAGGATCACTGCAAGTCCAAGGCCAGCCTGGAATACAGAGTGAGACCTTGTCTCAAAAGAAATTTTTTTGTGACCACCTGGGCTCTCTATCTGTGTAAGGACAGTAGGCCATCGCAGCACTTAGCCTGGGCAGGGTGTGTGTCTGCAGGGGCGGGGAGGAACGCAAGGTCACTTGGAGGTAAACTGGATAGTCACACTCATTTGTAACGGAAGTCCTCCCTGCTCGCAGCTCTTATGACGTAAACTTCATCCTAAGACTGATCTTTAAAGATGAATGAAAACATTCAACAAATCCCTGTTTGTCACATACGCAACACCCCCGCCCGCCCAATTCCTTCCTTATCAGATGTCCCCAGATCTCATCTGACTTACTGTGTACAAAATTTAGTGATAAACAGGAGAGACAGAAAGAATGACATGCAGCCCTCAAGGGGCAATCCCAACTTGTTCAACGAGGTGACATTCCTTGAAGGCCACTAACCTTAGGCCTGGTGGAAGACTGCTGTAGGAGGTGGCAGCGGGGGTGACATGGGTGGCAGGAGGAAGTCATGCCCAACAGTGATAAGAAACTCCCTCCCCTGTCTCAGGCACATACACAGCGATGTCTGTGCCAGGAATCCTCGGGGAGGGGAGAGAGAAAGACAGAGGGTGGAGGTCTGGTTCCTGGACCTGGGAGCCTTGTTATTCTTTTCCAGTTTTTCCTACTTCCCCTCACTGGGAAACAATCAATGGTTTAAAAAAAGAACTTCATAAATAAATTGCATCTATGTAATATACTTGCACATATAAAATGTAGGTAAATACGTACAATATTCTAAGGTATTGTTATTTCCTTCCTTGATACAGAAAGCTTCCTGCATCGGTATAAATACAGTCTAGCTCTTCTTTTTTTTCTTATCCACTCCCTGTCCCCACAGGCCTGGGACTGGACACAGGGCCTGGCACATGCTAGGCAAGTGCTCTGCCACTGAGCTATGCCCTCAGTAGTTTTTTGTTTGTTTGTTTGTTACTTTGAAATGGGATCTGCTAAGCTGTCCAGACTGGCCTCAAACTTACAATTTTCTTGCCCTAGTTTATTAGTTTTATTTATCCCCTCTCTGTCTTTTTTTTTTTTTGCGGCACAGGGGATTGAACTCACAACCTGGCGCCTGTCAGACAGCCACTTAAGTCACTGAGCCGAACTCCCGGCCCTGGTTTTTTGAGGCAGGGTCGCACTGTGTAGCTCAGCCCAGCCTTGCGCTTGTGTTGTAGCCCAAGCCGGCCTCAAACTCACAACGCTCCTCCTACCTCAGCCTCCCAAGTGCTGGGATTAAAGGCGTGCACCACCACGCCCGGCTTTATCCCCTCTCTTATGATAGACAATCAGGTTGTTTTCAATTTTTTGCTGTTGCAAACAAGAACATCAAATACACTTTGTGCACATGTGTGAATGCTTCTTGAGGATTCATTCCTAGAAGAGAGATTGCTGGCTCAAGATGTGTATGAATTTTTCATTTTGAAAAATACTGCCAAGTTGGAGTGGAGACCTTTTTCCTGTGAAGGCGCCCTCCCTCCCTGAGGTTGAACTGGGGATGAGAGACACCTAGGATGGGAAGAGCACGTGCTTTCCATCCAGATATATTCACGCTCAGGTCTAGGCTCTGCCATCTTCTTCCTGAGCGACCTTGGTTATATCACATTGCCTCTCTGAGCTTCTGTTTCCTTCACTGCTGAGCAGGGATCCACAAAGCTGTTGCAAAGATCAAATAACATCTTAAACCAAGCCTATAACACAGGCCTCAGACACAGCAGGCTCTTTGCCAACACTGCCTCTCTCCCTGCCTGGACTCCTCCACGTCCATCATGGAAAAGAAGCTCTAGGGAGTGGCAAGGGAAGGTGATTGATCAGTGAATGCTATGCAGCAGTCAGGACTCCACAGGGACCATTTCCTAGATGATCCCTTCACCCCAGACACTGCCTTTTGCATTTCCAGACTCTCCCAAGGAGGAAGGGAATCCTTGTCAAGAACAGTGAGACATGCTGGGTATGGTGTTGCATACCTATAATCCCAATATTCAGGAGGCTGAGGCAGGAGAATCACTGCAGGTGTGATGCCAGCCTGAGCTATATAGTGAGTTTGAAGCCTGGGATGTAGTGCAGTAGCACAGCACCTGCCTGGCAAGTGGGAGGTTGTGAGTTCAATTCCTAGTACCAAAAAAAAACAACAAAAAAAAAAGACAAATATAATGAGTTCAAAACTGACCTGAACTACATAGCAAGACCCTGTCTCAAAAAAAAAAAAAAAAAAAGTGAGGTGTCAGGATTTGATTACAGGGAGTGGCTGGACTGCTCTCTGCACAGACAACAGGACAGAAAACATCCAGTAGAAAGGGCTGGAGGTGGCAGCAGTGTGAGACCCCATCCTGGAGAGCAACACGTGTGTGACGGAGGCTGCAGGGAAGCCTGCTGGGGACTCCCAACCAGGAGCTTCTATGAAGGAGCCTGGAAGTTCTTGTGTGGGGTAGGGGCCAGATGGCATCCAAAATCCCAATGGGGCACTCAGCAATGCTCTTTAGCATCGCTCTGCTATCCCCAGCACCCTCCACCGACTTTCAGGGCTAGAGTTTCTTCCTTCGGGAGACTCGCTCACAGGATACGAGCCTCCCAACTGGGCTGCCTTCACTGGAGGGTGATGTCCGTGTGAGTCCAGAGGCCGCTGTGATGGGGACCAGGGTGGTGATCCTGGCTAAATTGGTGGAGCTGAGCAGCATGGTGACAGCTGTGGTGACAAGGTTTCCAAGAAGAGAGGTAGTCAGGAGGGGAGGCAGTGAGGTCTGGTGAATTCACTTTGAAACTAGAGTCTGAACACTTGGCTGGCAGCTCCAGCTCCATCTATTACACACTGTGAGGCTGGGGGGAAGCAGCTTACCCCTTCTCACCTCCGTTTCTTCATCGGTAGAATGAACATGCTGATATCTCTACCTCTAGCCCTGTCTCCTCTGTGTCTCCAACAGCAGATTTTTTTTTTTTTTTTTTTTTTTTTTTTTTTTTTTTTTTTTTTTTTTGCGGCACCGGGGATCAAACTCACAACCTCACACCTGCCAGGCAGGCACTTAAGCCACTGAGCCAAACTCCTGGCCCTAGTTTTTTGAGAAAGGGTTGCACTATGTACTTCAGGCAGACCTTGTGCTCACGTTGTAGCCCAAGCCGGCCTGGAACTCACAATGCTCCGCCTACCTCAGCCTCCCAGAGTGCTGGGATTAAAGGCATGCACCACCATGCCCAGCTAACAGCAGATATCTTTAACAAGCACAAGGGCAAGAGTGAGTCCAGGTAAAGGCACTTTGCTAAAAACAGCCCAGATGGGGAAGAGATGATGGGCAGAACTGGTAGAGTTATTCCCTGCAGACTCCTGACCCTTGACTATATTTCCTGGTTCCCAATTCCTAGACACCAGAGTAGCTGAGGTCTTCCTGATCTTGTTTCATTTAGCCTCTCACAGGGATGTCCTGGCTTGCTGCCCAGGCCCAACTCAAAGACTCTGGAGCTGACCCTGCAGCCCCAACCCCCCACCAGCCTCCTCTCACCTGGCCTCAGGACAGGGCGCAGACTTGCTGGGAGGACCAGACAGGAGACTGAGAGATGACAGCCCAGTGCTCCACCCAACTTCACCTGACCATCATGGCCGGGAGGCTGGGCCTGGACATCTCACCCACAGGGCACCTCCCCAGGTCATGAGAGTCTCACCTCTGTGACTGAGCATGATTCCAGGCAGGATAGGGATGGGGAATTCGGCAGACAGTGTGCTCCCCCGCTGCGGGGTCACTTGATATGTAATGGAAATGGGCCCTGTCCATGTTCTTAAGAGATGGGCAAAGGCCAAAGTCTAAGACTCCCAAGGAGAACCAGCCTCTGGGTTGAGACTGAAGATGACGGTCACTCAGTCCCCTTCTATTGCAAAAGGAATGAAAGGCATCCTGCAGAGCTTTTCTGGAGTCCACAGGAAGCACCTGATCCTGCACCCACTTCATTCCTTTCATCCTCAGGACCTTCTTGTGGGGGAGATGCTTTTTCCAGAGCTCCGTTCAGCAAGTGAGGAAATCGAGCACTGGGGAGGTTTTCCAGTCACTCTGTTAAGCAGAGGCTGACCTGGACTCTGACCCGAGAGTGTCCCGGTGCCTCCTCAGGTGGTGTCTGGAGCTCCCTCCCAGGGCTGAGACCACCCGCCTGCGCATCCACCTCTCCCAGGCTTCGCTTCCACGAGGCCCGGCCCCCGGCCTGCACCTTCACCCCCAGAGCTCCTCCAGGCTCCTGGCTGCCTCCGCACTCAGCCTCCTCTTTGGAAAGCAGCCACAGATTTTTCTTTTCCATCGAGGGAGAGAAAATGGTCTCGTTCCCCACCCCCAGGTCTTTCCATCCTCTCATCCATCCAAACCTAAGCATCTTTCTCTCTCCTCCCCCTCCCTTTTCTCTCTCTCTTTCTCTCTCTCTGTTTATCCATCACTAGAATCCACCCCCCTTCCCTCTTGCCTGTAGGTTCTGTGGCTATAATCAAATCATAACTTTTATTAAATTTAAGATTACTTTTTAATGGAATCAATTTCTTGTGTGGTGCTTCTCTGCCTGCCCGCGGGCTCCACCGGCTCTGGGCTCAGCATCCCCACCCGCGCAATTGTCTCTGCCGCTGGCGGTTCTGGCTAAGCTGCCTCCGAAGGAGGGGCAGGGCTGCCATCCCCCAAAAAACACAGAAGCGCACACTCACACACACACACACCACGCTGCACTTTCTCGCAAACCAGAGACACGCCACCAAAAAGCCCCAGGCGCCCACGCGGAGGTGGGGGAGCGAGGAGCGAGGTGGCAGGGCAGGGGGAGGGAGCCGCGCCAGAAAGACTGAGGGCACAAAACAAACACGGAGCTGAGCAGACATTTCTCAGCCTGTTAATTTCCTACAGTTCTGTTTTCCAGCCTCGGAAACAAACTGGTTTCTGCCAGTCCACCCCCTTCCCCTGACTGTATTGTGCAGCTGGTGAGCAAGGAGAAAATGGGGAGAGGGTGTCCAGAAGACCAGTGAGGAGACTCGGGTCTTCTTCATTTGATTTATAAAAGTACAGGTATGGTGCAGAAGGGCATCTGAAGCTGTGATCCCGAAAGGGAAACCTAACTGGGAGAGCTGCAGTCTGGACCGCTAACCCTACAGGTCCGGCTGCAGGAGGAAGGGAACCTGGGCTGTTGCGGGGAGCACACCGGAGGTAGGAGAGGGGCCGGAGGGTCACTCGATGGAGGGACACAGGCTGGGAAGAAGCACTTGGGGAGCAGCAGAGGCGCTTGTAGATGGGGTCTGCCGACTCAACAGAGACTCAGCAGAGACTTGGACACGTCCTTGAGTTGTCTGGACTACTCTGAGCTCTGCTTCAGCTTTTCTGGGGGGCTCACTGGGCAGGCTCGGGAGGACAGGAGAGCATGGATGGACAGGTGGGTCTGGAGCCTTAGGGGCCGTCTTGGCTCGCCACATTGTCTTGGCATACCTGGTTCACTGCGCATCATAACCAGGGCCTCACGTGCATCCGGGTAGACGGTGCACAGCCAGTGGGTAAGAGCATGGCCTTTCGGAATAGGGAGGTATGTGAATTTAGACTCTGCCACTTTATGTATGACCTCGAATAAGCCTAAGCTCTCTAAGCTTGTTTCCTCGTTCAAATACGAGGATTCCATGACTGAAAGGATGCATGTGGAACATCTAATGTAAAACCTGGTGCAGCGTAAGAGCTCAGGACTTCTAATCAATGAACTGCATCCGCAGAGCCCATGACCCAGCCTGCCCAGAGAGCTTGGGACCCAAGCCAGTGGTTAAAGCAGAAGGCATACACCTGCAGGCAGGCCTCAGCTCTTGGATGAAATTCAGCCTGGGACCAGAGAATATGACCTGAGTGACCCCCAGCTCCCAGGACTGGGTCCCAGGACATGGCAGGACTCTAGTCCTCCCTTCAAGTGGCCGAATGGCTGATGCCTGTCGGCACAGGTAAGTGACTGGTGAAAGTTCCTGGATACTGAACCCACATCCTCACCCTGGACTTTCAGGGACCACGGAGCCCAGACCTAGTAAAGGACTAAAGGAGAACATTCTGTGGTCTCTTCCTTCCCTGCAGCCTCAGCTGGCACCTGTTGGTTCTGGAGGCTTTAGAGCACTCTGACATCCCCAGACAAGATCCAAACAAGGGGAGTTTATAAAGATTTAATTAGGCACTGTGAATAGGTAACCTTTGCCTCCCATTGCCGTCCTCCGAACCCTAGGGAGAAGGAAGAGATTTGAGAAGAATGCAAACAAGAAGCAGAACTGGAAATGGTTGATGTTGTTAGTGCCACTCCACATTTACCCAAGCTGGGGAGCAAATGCCACCACGGTCACAGCCACAGTAGAGCCAGGTTCCACAGCTCAGCCATCTCAGGGCTGTGCTTTGTAGTCTGACAGCTGCCTTGGAATGAGGGGCAGCTGATGCCTCCTCCCCCCGCAGGAGCTTGTCTCTTGCCTTTCCATTACCCCTAAAATGAGGCTGGTCCAACCTGCTCTGCGTCTTCCTCTGTTTGACCCCTGGTACAGGCATGCCTGCTGAATCTACACCTGGACCTACAGACCTGCAGGGTCTTGTCTGGGTCTGGGTATTCCCACAGGGGCATGCATCAGTCACACACAGTGAGTTTTACTGCCCAAGGGGACTTTTGAGATCTGAACATTATCCACTCCAATTCTCATTTCATTCACAAGGGAATGGAGGCCTGGATGGGGGAGGGGTGGGAATCACACAGACTAAGTGATAAAGCCTGATCAAAGTCTCCCTAATCTTTCTCTTGCTGCCTGTTGTGCTTTGTGGCCCTCATGCTGCATATAGCTGTGACTCCCCCACCACCCCCATGAACACGGGTGGCACACCCTAACATAGCACTCACCACCAGTGGCGGGTACTACTGTGACTCCCATTTTATAAAGGCAGAGGCTGAGTCTTGGAGAAGTTAAATAACTTTACCTAAACTAGTAAGTGGTAGAGCTGGAATTTTATTTTTTTATTTTTTCCTTTCTCTTTTTGTACCGATGGGCATGGAACCCAAGGCCTCATGCATGCATGGCAAGTGCTTTTATCACTAAGTCACACCCCGGAGCTGGAATTTGAAAACAGATTATCTGGCATTTGGGTTTTTAAGTACTCTGCTATGCTGCCTCTCTTCTCTGGAAGCTTCCTCTGTATCTTCCCTTTCCCCTTTTCCTGTTTTACACTTTCACAGTCACTGTCACCATCACTGCCACCTTGACAACTTATCATTCCCTTGTTCCTTGGTTCAGTCAAGTCCAGATGATGCTCCAGACGCAAGGCAGGCTCAGCACCACTGCCCAGAGCTCCTGTTCCTCTTCTTCCTCAGGGTCGTCGTCAGCATCATCGCACACACTATCCTCAGAGCAGCATCACCATTTATAAGATCCCAAACTGCAACAACTGTTCACTTCCAGACCAACACAGACCTAACTCCTGCCCTGAGCCAGGGGGAGGGGCTTACAGTTGAAGTCACATATATACCCTCCCTCAAGTGAAGGTACAAAAGCCAGACTGTAGAAAGGCACTCTTCGTTATGGAGGCTTTTCTGGAAATAAGGGCAGGGATGGGGGTAGAAGGAGAAGTTTCAAACGGCCAAGAAATGTCTGTTGAGAGGAATTAATCAATGGCCAAGGAGATTGCTTGTCATCTTTCAATATCGATAGAAATAATAAGCCTCAAGAGAGGGGGCCAGAGCACCGAGGGAACAGAAGACCAGAGGTTACTCTGCCCAGCCCATGCCTTTAATGAGCTACAGGGGAAAGACCAAGCCATAGGCAGCATCCACCCACTTTGGGTATTGGCCAACACCCCATCTTCCCCAGCCACAGTAGCTCTTGTTGCATTGGGAAGCCAGCAGTGGCAAGCAACACTGCCTGGGAGTTTTAAAATTGATTATTCCTTTGAGTCCAAATCCCACCTGCCTCCCAGCCCAATGAGCTTGCTGGTTGGTTGTCCATGAGTGTTGGCTGCCAGAGGTGCCATCATCCTGCATTGGAACTAGGAAGAGAGGGCAAAAGCTTCCCGGATTGGAGCCTCCACCCACAATTCCAGCCAAGGCCCCAGAGCTCCCAGGACCTGGAGGATTTTTTTTTCCCCTGGTTGTGTTTGGAATTGGCTGGTTTTCTGGGCACCAGGCCCAGCTCAGTTTAATTTTTGTTTATTTTTATGTACAGATTCTCTTCTGTTTGGGGAAGAGCTTTGTGTAAATTATTATTATTTATATGATAAAGAATAAATCACACCAAATAAAAAAACCCACAATCTCTTTTTCTCAATAGAATTACTAAATTAGGGGCTGAAAAGAACAGCCGATGTGCTGGGGTTTGGTTTCAGGAAGCCTTTGGACATGGATTCTCACAAAATGTCTTAGTAAATGGGCTGTGTTATCCCGGATTTGATGCTATGCAAAGCCAGCACAGGCGTATGGGCCATCCCAGGAAGACTGCAGTGGTTCTTATGTGTGCTTCCTGATCTTCCGCACACACCATTCCTTGAGAGATGAGTCGGGGCTTTTTGAAGTGATTTACTAACTCAGAATAGGGAAAGAACAGGAGAAATAGAGGAGTTCAGGATTCTTGCCAGAAACAAGATCCGATGCCCTGAATTGGAGTGGGGGTGGAGTACATAGGAGTTACTTGAATAGTGGCATTATTACATCAGGGGAAAATGAACCAATCATTTCTTTGCCTATTCATTAAATTTGCATGCTATGACTCTATTGGTTGGAATGAAATGAGTCAGAAGGCAGGGATACAGAATGGGCAGGGGACCAGCTTGGCCCAGAATGTATCCCCAAGTGGCTCCCAACCTAGCCAGGGTGGGGAGAAGACCAGTTTATCAAAAGTACTGTACCTCCTTCCTCTCCATCTTCTTACTACTCCACTCCATCCACCCTTTCATGAAGTTCTATCTGGGAACTAGAGAAAGACACACCCAGAATAAGGAATTCATTCTGTGGGATTATACCCTAAATGCCAAAGGGAGGGAAAAGTCAGCAGTAAGTAGTGTTTTGGTGCTGTTGTTGAATCTCTTAGAACCTCAGGTTACCAGAGATTTAATTTGATTTTTTTTTTTTTTTTTTTTTTTTTTTTGAGACAGGGTCTTGCTATATAGTTCATGCTGGCTTTGGACTCGCTAGCCCAGACTGGCCTTGAACTCACAGCAATCCTCCTGCCTTAGCCTCCAGACTTCTGGGACTTTAGGTGTGTGCCATCACATCCAGCCATGCCACCAAGCCCAGTCAGAGATTTTAAAAACATTTTATGCTTCCTTTTTTTTTTTTTTTTTTGCTAATGTAAACAAAGCTTTGTAATGATGAGGGGGAAGAGAGATTGAAGGAAGGGGAGGGGATAGGAAAGAAAAAAAGAGGAACCAGGATATATAACGTGCAGGTATAAATTCCCTATGATGAAAGTGATCATGATATAAATCTAAGTTGTACCAATAAACTCCCCCCCCACCTTCTGTAGTTTTTTGAGACAGGGTCTCATTATGTAGTTCAGGCAGGCATTGAATTCACTATGTAGCCCAGGCTGGCCTTGGATTTGTGATAATCCTCCTGTCTCAGCCTCTTGAGTGCTGGGATTACAGGTGTAGCCACCACACCTGGCTGTACCAATAAATTTAATTTAAAAAATCATCTGGCAGCATTGCCTGTCAGCATGTGCTCAAACTGCATCCTCTTTCTAGAATGGATTTCTCCCATCTGTCCATCCAAGCCCAGCCCTTGCTTCTAGGCACAGTTACGGCCACCAGCATGGTTACGAGCAGGGGCTCTGGAGCCTTCTTTTGAGCTTGAAAACCTACTCTGCCACTTAATAGCTGTGGAAAATTTGAGCAAGCTGCTTAACCCTCCCTGAGACTTAGTGTGCCAATCTGTAAATGGAATAACAGCAAACACACACTCCCCCTCCACACACAGAGGCTTAGCATGAAGATTAAATGAGAAAATCCATGTAATACTGAGTTAGTGCTCTACCAATGTGATCATTATTTTAAATACTCCAGTAAGCTACCCCAGAGCTCCCTGCTAGAAATTAACCCCACCCCAACATGTACTCTAGGAACATAAAGATTATACATCTAAGATTTTCCTCTAAATTATTTTATTCGTAATCTTCCCTGAACCAGCTGTTACATATGAGACTGACAGTCCCTAGTCATGTTTGGGATTTGTTTTGTTTTGTTTTGAGACAGGGGCTTGCTATGTAGCTCAGGCTGACCTTGAGCTCACTATGTAGTCCTGGTTGGCATGGAACCTATGGTGAGATCCTCCTGTCTCAGCCTCCTATGTACTGGGACTACAGTCACATACCACTATGCCCAGCTTCCTAGTCATGCTTTATGCTTAGTGGGCACTTAGTTAATCAACAAATGCCTCCCCGCTCTTTTTGAGACAGGGTCTCACTATGCAGTTCAGGCTGGCCTTGAACTCACTTTTGTAGCTCAGGTGAGCCTCAAACTCACAATGATCCTCCTGCCTCAGCTCCCCAAGTGGTGGGATTACAGGCATATGCCACCATGCCCAGCTAACAAATGCCTTTTTGAAAAGTTTCCCAGGCCTGGGAGTATAGCTTGATGGTAGAGCACATACTTAGCATCCATGAGACCCCCTGAGTTCAGTCTTTAGCGTGAATGAATGAATGAATGAATGAAATAAGAAGTTACAGGGCCGGGGATTTAGCTCAGTGGCCTAAGCACCTGCCTGGCAGGTTCGAGGTTGTGAGTTTGATCCCAGGTGCAAGAAAAAAAAAAAAAAAGTCGCCTGGCTACTCATTAAACTCCCAAACCCTTGGGAAATCCCACTAACTTCTATTCTGTATTGTAGCCCCCATATGATGCCAGGTTTAGCCAATCCTAGTAAAACAGACCCAAGGAACAATGAGAGGTGGGCAGGGAAGAAGAGTGAGGTAGGAGCAGAGAGGTGGGAAATGTCCCCAGTGGAATTTACAGCTTTCGAGCTACATGGAGCAGTTGTTTTCCACTGCCCTCTGCTAGGGCACTTAAAATTCTACTCTCATCTTTTATTTTTTTTCTCTCTGTAGAATCTTTTCCATGATATCTCCATAATAGGGAAATGGGTGGATGAATCATAGCATATTTATTTAGTGGAATATTATACATCAATGAAAAAGAAACATGAGCTACAAACAACATGTTTTGGAGAATATAGACCTACCTATTTTCTGCTGTGGACTTCTCTGAGATAACAGCAGCTTCACTTCCCTATCTTCCCCATTAAGGCACTTTAGGCTGCCACAAAATTCTTCCTCTTCCCCAACATTCTACTTTGGCTGGTCCTTCTCTTCATAGTATGAGATGTACATTGGCTTAGGATTGGAGGCTAATGAGAGACAGGAGAAGTTATTTTCTTGTCTTTTTGAAACAGGGTCTTGCTATGTAGTTCAGGCTGGCCTTGAACTCACTTTGTAGCCTAGGCTGCCCAAACTCTCAGCAATCCTCCTGCCTCAGTCTCTGAGTGCTGGGATTACAGGTATGTGTCACTGCAACTGGCTTACACCCTCGTCTTTGATTGTTCAGGTCCTCCTTGTCCAGCCAGAAGGTGTGGGTATTGATTAGCGCAACTGGTACAGTGAAGTGCTCAGGTCTTGCCTCTAGCCCCCAAGAGGTGGTCCATACTGATGAGGGAGGTCTCTGAGTTACTGGGCACCCAGGTACTTACACAAAAACACATATAAAAATAACTATTCATTTGTGTGTGTGTGTGTGTGTGTGTCTTTTTGAGACAGGGTTTCACTATGCAGTTCAGGCTGTCCTCAAATTTACAGTGATCCTCCTGCCTCAGCCTCCCAAGTGCTGGGATTACATGTGTGCCATCACACCCAACTTTTTATTCATTTTTATATGTGCCTTTGTGGGCAAACACCAGTTCTTTTATCTTGGAGTACATTCAGAAATTCATTCATTTATTATTTATTGAGGCCCTACTATGTGTTAACACTATGCCACCAGTGTGGTCATCATTAAATGGTAGATTTCTTGCCCTGCAGGTATCTCTCTCTAGTTCCCAAACAGAGCTCTATGAAAGGGTGGATGACTGGGAGTGAGGGGGAGGGGAAAGGGGCACTTTTAGTGAACTGTTCCTTCCCCTATCCTGGCTGGGGATGGAGGCCACTTGGGGACATTCTCTGGGCCAAGTTGGTCCTCAGCTCTTCTGTATCCCTGCCTCCTGACTCATCTCATTCCAACCAATAGAGGCACAGCATGCAAATTTAATGACTAGGCAAAATTTCTAACCATAAAGAGCTTAATTTCTAGTGAGGGGCGAGAGTAAGAGCCAGCAGGCAAAGAAATAAATAATTGAATTTCAGATGGAGACATACTATAAAAATAATGAAATAAGCTAAAGGGATAGAGTGTGACAGTATATACAGGGAGAGCTCCTTTAAATTGGGCGGGGGGGCTTGAGCAAAGACCTAACCAATGAGAATATATCAATCTCAGAAAAACCTGGAAACAGCACCATGGTAGAAGAAGCAGCGAGTGCAAAGGCTTGGAGGAACTGCTTTGAGCCCAGAGACTCCAGGGATCTGTATCTTTTTAGGGACAACATCAGCTTTTATTGCACACATGCATGTGTCTCTCCATTGCTTTTTAGAATCATGTCAAACTCCTCACAGGCCTAGAAGCTCACCAGCATGCCCCACTGGCTTTCAATCTCACTGATCTCTTAAATTCCTAGGCCACCTTCCTCCGGTCACAGGGCTTTTGCACAGTCTCTCCCCACCATCTTGAATTCTGCCCTATCCCTTCCTGTCTATTAAACCCTACTTCCTTTAGATCTCAGTAGCCTGGGCTGGGCTAGTTCTCTGCCCTCCACACTGAGCAGGTTCTTCTGTCAGATGCTTTCATTTTACCAAGTTCTTGTAGTCAGATTCCTATGCTTATCTGATGTTAGTATCCAACCTTCCCTACCAGAATTACAAATCTCAGGAGAGTTGGCCTCTTCCTCCTCCTTCTTCTCCTCCTCCCCTCCCCCTCCTCTTCCTCTTCCTTTTTTGTACTGGAGATTGAACCAGGGTCTTTGCATCTCCGCAATCTTTTTTCTTTTTCTTTTCTTTAAAGAGCCTCACTATGTTAAACTGCCCAGACTGAGTTTGCAGTTTTCTCTCTCTCTCTCTCTCTTTTTTTTTGTGGGTGCCAGAAATCAAACTCTGGACCTCACAATTGCCAGGCAGACACTGCACTGCTGAGCTATATCCCCAGCCCCTGAGTTTGAAGTTTTGAGCCTCAGCCTCCGCGTCCCAGAGTGCTAGGATGGTACAGATGATCCACCACACCCTAGTTGGGATCTTTTCTGATTCCTAGCTCCAAGCACCGTGCCCGGTACCTGGAGGGCATTTAACAGATAACTTGCTGAATAAATATTTATGAATGTTGGGTTCAGCTCTGGGCACTATCCAGTCCCAAGGACACAATGGAGCAGCACCTAGGAGGGGAACAGAATGGGAGAAAGAATCAAAACGGTCCATTAACAGGGTCTGGGAAAGGAGGGCTGAGTTGTTCAGGTATGGGCGGGAGACCCCAGGGGAACACTTTGGCGGCCTTCAAATTCCAGGAGCCTGTCATACGTTGGAGGAAGACCATACCGGGAGCCGGAGCGGGAAATGAAGGATTGGACCGTAGTGGAAGCGAGGGAGGCTCTTTCTTACTGAGCCCAGAATAGCGATTACTTTTCAGGATTAGAACAGGCGCCTTGCGAGGTAGTGAGCTCCCCGTCCTTGGAGGTCTGTAACGCTTCCATTTAGCGCTAAGTTACGGGCTTAGCAGACCACCAGCGGTCCGGGTCCCTCAACCCACCCAAAGTAGGCCTTTTCAGCTGCAAAACGGGCGCCGCCCGCCCGCCCGAGTGGTCCTGAGGGGACAGGGGGGCTTTCAGCTTCCCGCTGGGGCAGGGCCCCGCGGTGGCTGCTCCTCCCCGCTCGCGGCCGGGCTGTGCTAGACCTGGGAGGTAGGGGGAGGGAAGGCTCTTCCCCGCGTCTTAAGTGGCTCCCCAGCTGGAGCAGTGGTGCGTATTTTAAGTGGAGTTTACAGACAATGGATCTCTCTAGGGCTTGGAGGGGAAGGAAGCTGAAATTCAGGACCATTCTGTGAATTCCCAAGTTCTTTGTGTCCATTGTGTGGGGAACAATGCTGTTTGTTCGGCTCATTCTCGCAAGGTGGGGGGCGGGGGGAGACGGAGCGGCCCCGCGCGCAGAGGTTCGGGGAGGGGCGGGGCCGCCCGGGGACCGCAGCCTGTCGGGGGAGGGGAGCGCAGGCGAGCCTTGGCCGGGGCCACCTGGGTGGTAGGGAGGCGGCCGGTCTGGTTGGGTAGGTTGGAGCTCCAGCCGGGACAGCTCCCGCAAGAGAAAGGTCCATTTCCCTGCGTCTCCACCCCACACTGCCCCCGGGACTGTAAGCCCCCGAGGCTTCTGACCTTGACGTGGTTTTCAAAGCTGCCGACTATGGAGGGGGGCGAGCGATCGGTCCATCCACCCACCCTGGAATGTTGGACGGGTCACTTCCTCCTTGAGGCCTCACCTTCTTGCTGGTTCCCATGCTGAAGGGCTGGCTGGAGGATCGCTCACAGCACTGCGGCTGTTTCCCCTTCAGTACCACAGGCCCTGTCTCCCGGAGCTTGGACTCCTCCTTGGTGTTGCCTGGTGGGCGCAAAGTCTGGGGTGCCAGCGGGGCTGTGTGTCCACGGAGCAAAGCAAGGGAGACAGAAGCCCCAGCTTAGGTCACAGTACTGGGCCCTGTGCACACCTCTGTTTATGCTGCCTCCATTTAAAGCTCCGCTCTCCACTCACACTTGAACATCTCCGAGCCTCCACTTCCCCTCTGTAGAACAGACATAACAATAACAGTATCTACCTCCCTGTGCTGTCAGGAGGATTAGATGAAATAATGCATCTCAAGCGCTGGGACTGAAGGGATGTAGGGCTCCTAAGTGTTAGTCACTTACTGTATGTAATTACTATCTCCATTTTTCAGACGGAAGTCAAGGCTCAGAGAAGGTAAGCATCACACAATGGATGAATGAGGACATTATAATTCAAGCCCAGACTGGCTGATTCTGAGGCTGAGCGGCTGACCATTGCTCAGGGCCTCCTGCAGAGACAGACTGCCAGGTTCAGAGCAGCCCCTCCTGACTTTCCAACAGCACCTGCCAAAGCCCTGAAAGCCAAGTCCTCCCAGCCAGAGAGTTGTTGGTTAGCCAGGACTGGAGGGTGAGACTCCTTTCCCACAGTCCCACTGTAAACTGGTGTCTCTCAGTCCCCAGTCATCCTCACCAGGTGATGTCTTGTGTCTTGTGCAGGAGGGGCACCGGGGCCAGGGTGGGGAGCAACCTTGGTGCTTCTGGGCTGAGATCCAGCACGGCAGCCATTGTGTCTGACCTCTGAGTAAGTCTGGTTGGTGCTGGGGCCTGGAAGCGGAGACCTGGTTCTACGTGCTTGGGGCTGGGGTTCATCAGGGAACCTGTCTGGGCCTTGGATCTTGGCAGACAATGGAAAAAGCACAGAGCCATGAGCTGAGACAGAGCTGAGAACCAGAGGGGCAGAGGCCTGGCCTTGGGGGACCACGATGGGGTGGGGTGTGCAGAACCATGGCTCCTTCCCATTTCTACCCTAATCCTCCATCTGCCCTTTTCAGTCCCCTTCCTGTCCCATTCTTTCCACCCATTTCTCTGTGGTTTATGGCTGTCCATTGAATGAGAGGAGGGAAAAAGAATGAGATGGAGAAGATTGGGGAAAGGAAGGGGTGTCCACTTTGCTGATGGAAAGCAGTTCTCATTCTGTGAATGAAGGTGATGTGGGTTCAGGGTGGAGGAAGGGGGTGGAGAGAAGCAGTGGGTAGGGCAGGCTGGGATGGGGTTGCCATGGGAACAGCAGCCTGTCAGGAGCCCTGCCTTCAAAGGCGAGGTGGTGTGTTGCAGGTTCCTGGGGGAGGCGGGTGGTGTATGCAGGGAGCAGTTCTGATCTGAGCCCCCTGGGACTCCAGCTCTTGGATTCCAGATCAAAACCCTAACCTGATCAGGAAGTGGCATCACGCGATGCTTCCTGGCAGACACCCTTCAGCCTCAAGCCCTCTCTTGCTGAATGTAAGGCAGGGTGGGGGTGGAATCTGAGCAGGCAGTATTGGGGGGAGCTGTGATGGAAGCCCTCTGCCAACACCATCTCTCCTCTTCATTAGGGCTGGAGGGAAAGGGGAGGTAGAGGGTGGGGGTCGGCTTTGTCCTCCAGGCCTAGGTTAGGGGCCAGACTCCACAGTGACAGTTACTCGAGGCCTCTTTCTGGCTCTAACCTCCTGAAGGCGCCTTGGAGCCCGGGAACAGAGCTGAGAGATAAGCCCAATAGGCTAAGATCTCCAACCTGACTCCCACCACCGTCACTGCCATCGTGGCCCTTTAGCCACTAGGGGGGGCCATGGCCCAGCATCCATGAGATTGAAGGACAGTCACATCCTGGAGACTGAGGTGGGTTCGTGAGGGGGTGTGGCTGACATATGGCCTGGTGGCACTGATCCTTCATGGAGCTGGCACAACTAAACCACGCTCTGGCAAAACCTGCTTGCCTTTAAGGGAACCAGCACCCTGGGGTTTCCAGTTGAGTCCCAGCCTTCTCAGGCCTGATGCCTAGCTGCCCACTCAGACTTCTCAGGGACTGGACAGCTCAGAGGCACCTGTTACCAGCATGTGCTGGGCATTGCAAAGGATTGTGAATATAGTAGGGGCTGGGGGGCCCATGCTTACCCAGCACAAGTCAGGGGGTTAGAAACATGTGCTTTGCTGGGCGTGGTGGCGCACACCTTTAATCCCAGCACTTGGGACTTGGGAGGCTGAGGTAGGAGGAGCGTTGTGAGTTTGAGGCCGGCTTGGGCTACAACTTGAGTGCAAGACTAGCCTGAGCTACACAGTGCGACCCTTCCTCAAAAAAACCAGGGCTGGGAGTTTGGCTCAGTGACTTAAGCGCCTGTCTGACAGGTGCGAGGTTGTGAGTTCAATCCCTGGTGCCACAAAAAAAAAAAAAAAAAAAAAAAAAAAAAAGAAACGTGTCCTTTGGTACTCCTAATCAGGCGAGTGACCTTGAGCAAGTTTCCTAACTTGAACCTTGGTTTCCTCATCTGTAAAATGGTCATGATAATGGTACCTAGCTCATGGAGTTGGAAGATTAAGTGAGAAAATGTGCTTCAAGCTGTTAGTCAGGTTCTGGTACATGGGAAACCTCAATAAGGGAACTTTTTTTTTTATTTTAAAAACACAGGTTCTTGCTATGTTGCCTGGGTTGGGCTCAAACTTACAGTCCTCCTGTCTCAGCCTCCTGGAATCTGCCATGACACTCTGGCTTCAATAGGGCAACCACTGTTAAAGGTGAAGCATATGCAGCAGAAGCAAAATTCCAAGAAGTCCTGGAAAAGAAGAAAATGCTGATGTGAGGACAATCAGGGTGGGCTTCTTGGCTGTGGTGTGTACTATGAGCCAGTGGGAGAGTGGGGGGGGAGGAGGAAAGGCATGTAGAGACCTTACTTTATTTAACCCTTGCAGTAGGAATCAGCAGCCCCATGTTGGCCCAGGGGCACCTGGGCGCCTCTCTCCTTTATCTCTGCTTCCAGAGGCGCTGCCAGAACCCCACCCAGGGCCCCAGGCTCCTCTTCCTCTCTCTTCCATTCTCTCTCTCTTTTGTGTGTGTGTGTGTGTGTGTGTGTGTGTGTGGTACTGAGGACTGAACTCACAACCTTGTGTTTGCCAGGCAGGCACTTACACCACTGAGCTAAATCCCGGCCCCTCTCTTCCACTCTCACTTCTGGCTTTTCTTCCTGAGGGAATCCAGTTCAGAGGCAGCAACTCACCGATAGTGACTGCTGGCCTGTGAGCCCCTAGACCAGGAGCTCTCTACCAGACTCAGTTGTGGTCCCCCTCCCCCCAGGGACAATTGGTGACCTCGGGAGATACTTTGGAGGAGTGAGGGGAGAGCTCCTAGTGGGCAGAATCCTGGATGCAGTTAGATGTCCCGTGGGGCGCCATGACAGAGCATTACCTGGCCCCAAAGGCCAAAGGTGCTGAGGTGGAGAAATCCTGGCTTCGACGGAGAACTGCAGCTCGGGAGAAATTCGGCTCCCATCCCCAGACAGCCCCTGCTGTGCTACCTCAAATGCCCACGCCAAGTGCTGCTGGTCACCCTCCCTGGCCTTTCCTCATCTTCCAGTCCAACCCTCTGCGCCCCTGGCCTCGCTCTCCCTGACACCCACTCCGCTGCCAAGGCCTTTTCCCCGAGGGTCCCGTCCCCGCCCCCTTTTATCCTCTCCCTCGGCAGCCAGGGGCTGTGCAGGGCCTGTCATGCAGGAGGCAGCCTGCAGGCTGCACGAGGCTTCGGAGACCGAGCTGCCCGCTGCACTCGGGGCTGCCTGCCTGCTGATTGGCCGAGGCTGCTGTTTCCATGGTGATCCCTGGCAAAGCCCAGGGCCCCCCTTCTAGGCCCCCCCCACAGGCCCCATTCAGTGGTGAGAGCAGCGACAGGCAGGTTAATAAAACAGCAGCCGCGTGAGGAGCCAGGCTGTGGGCCGAGGTCCCAGCGTGGTGGCCCGCCCAGAGGAGAGAGGGACGTTGGGGGTGGGGAGTGCGAAGCTCGCCTGCGGCTCTGTCCGCGCCTTCCCCACTCCAGCCAATGGCAGGCTGTGCCTACAGCAGGTGCTGGGGCCGCACCAGCCCTGGGGGATTTGGGGTTCATCCCCTGGCATGCACCTTCCCGCAGTGGCCTCTGGGGGCAGTGTCCCTTCCTTCATCAGGACCCCTGAACCTCTGTAATTGGAATGGGAGGAGTCCTCGGGCTGGGGATGAGGAAGGAGAGAAATGGAGATGGGGTCAAGGAATCACAGGCAGGGAAAGGTGGGAACTGGGAAGGAGTCTGGGGGACATGGGGGTGAGGTGGGACTGGAGTGGAGCTTGAGGATGGAGAAAAGGAAGAAGGGAAAGAGAAGAGATGGAAAGAGGCCAGGGGAGGCAGGAGTGAAATGGAGGATGGAGTGTGGTGGGGAGCAGGCACAGAGACAGCCTGGGATGGGGTGCCCTGGTTTGCAGTGTGGGGAGCAGAGATGGGGACATTGCCGCAGTTAGAAGGTGGTGATGAGACACTGAACCAGGCTAGGAGTGAGCAAGAGGGAAGTGGGGCAGGCAGCGGAGTAGGGTGGTAGGGAGGGGAGCAGGGCCTCTGCAGGACTTCAGACTGCGCCCACTTCTGCATAGCACAGAGCTTGGCCGGTGTTGGGCTCTTGGGACGTATGCTTGTCACGTAGTTAGTGCTCCCTTCTATTTTGTGGGATGAATGAATAGGGCAGAGTGGGTGGCATGGGTGCCAGGAGTGTGCTCCCTTAGGCGACACCAGAGCCACTCCGTCCTGATTCCAACACTGAGGGCCACAATCTGATGTGAAAGACTTGCCATAATCATTCAGCACTTGCAACAGTCCTTTGAAGCAAGCACTATTGCCAGGGCAGACAGTCAGAGGCTGAACAACTTGCCCAGGATCACGTGGCTCTAATTCCCACCTCAGATCTGGAGGACATAGTCAGCTGCTGTGTTTGGACCTGGGTATTTCTTGCCAGAGACCCAAACCATGCAGATTAGTGACGTGGGAGGGCAGGGAGCTCTGTGTCACAGGCCTCAAGGATGGAGTCTAGCTGCAATGCTGTTACCTGGGTGCCAGGTGCCTGGTTGCCATCCCTGACAGCCACTCACTGGCTCATGACTCAGTTTCCCTGCTGGTGAATGTGCTGGATTTGTTGTTGCCTGGTGCACCATTGCCGTCACAGTTCCATGTGTCAGATGCAGAGACCCTGTTGCAGTTCTCAAGTGCTTTCCTTGAAACCATCTATCTTGAAATGATAGGGTGCCTATCTGGTGCCTCAAAACGTGGAATAGAAAGGGCTTTGGAGCCGGGCGTGGTGGCACACGCCTTTCATCCCAGCACTCCAGACGGAGACTGAGGTAGGAGGAGCGTTGTGAGTTTGAGGCCGGCTTGGGCTACAATGCGAGCACAAGACTGGCTTGAGCTACATAGTGCTACTCTGCCTCAAAAAATTAGGGCTGGGAGTTTGGCTCAGTGGCTTAAGTGCCTGCCTGGCAGGCGTGAGGCTGTGAGTTAGATCTCCAGTGTGGCAGAAAAAAAAAAAAAAAAAAGGAAAGGGCTTTGGAATAAAGTAGAATAGCTCATCTCTGCCATCTGTGGGGTGGTCTTGGGTAGCTGTACCCCAGTCCTCAGTTTTTCCATCTGTGAGATGGAGACAATGTCAGGATGGTGATGCAGAGTCAGTGAGATGCTGCGTGCAGGAGGCCTGACCCAGAGAATGTTCTTGGTAAAGGTGGGTCCCTTCTGCTGGGACCAGCTGGCCTATGCAGGCACTCGTTTCTGCTGGGATATGTGTGTTCCTTCCTTTCAGACCCCAACAGGAGGACGGGAGAGAGGGCACCTTCTGGCTCCTGCGTCTGTGTCGTCACCACTTCCAGAGGACTCAATGTAAGAAATCGGAACTGAGTTTTGTGGAACTAGAAAGCGAGGGCATAAGCAAATCTCATGTGGTGAGGATACTTTTCTCAATCTGCTCAGAAGTGGATGGGCCTGAGTGGGGATTTCACCTGGTCACCCCTTCTCTGCCTGTAACCCCTGCAGGGGAAGACCACAGATGGGTCGGACTCTGACAGGAAGGAGCCAGCTGCCTGCTGCCCTTGCAGCCTGCCTGTGGCCAGGTGGGCTCTGGGGGGCATGGCCTGACGGCCAGGCCAGGGGCTAGGAGCCCAGGCCTGGGAGGGCACAGGCGGCTGCTGCAACCTGAGCACTCAGTAAACCATTAATTCTTAATAAACGACAGGCTGTGCATTATTTAACAATAATGATACTTTCTGTTCCATTATAGATTAAAACACCGGCCTCTTCTTATTAATCCTGCATTTCAAAAGCTTGTAAATCCTATGCAGCCAGAGGAGATAAAAGCGGGCTCATCCCCATCCTGGGGCTGACACACTCGCACTGACACGGTGGCTCAGCAGCCATGCCTCTGCGTGCACACGCGTGTGCTCTGGGCACACCCACAACCTGGCATCCTCGACTTCTGCAGGTGCAGGCTGCCTCTCTCTCTCTCTCTTTGAATTTCTTCTATTTTTTGTTTTCATTTTTCCCTTTTAGAATTTTCTCTAATTTTTCTTTCCTTCTTTTTCCATTTATCTGTTCTTTTGTCTCTCTTGCTTCCCCCTCCATCTCTCTGTTTTCTGTTCCCTCCATACATCACCTGCCTCTCCATCACCTATGTCTCCTCCCTTTCTCTTCACACCATTCAACAAAACAAACCCACAGTGTGCACAGACTGTATCCCATATGGTCTTTGCTTTTCTCAGAGGTCCTTAGAGGGATGGGGTAGGGAGAAAAAGATATATAATTTCATAAAGGAGGAAAAATAGGAACTGAGGAAAAGCAGGGGGGCAGAAGCCCCCAAATTAAGCAGGCTGTGTAGGTTCTGTGCTTGAGTCCTTCCGACACACTCTGAGAGCTACAGGGTGCTCCTAGAGCAGTCCTTCGTGGGTGTGTGGAGCCTCTCTGTATCACCCCAGCTCTGTTTCCATGCTCCCCAGGGACAGGGAACTCACTTCCTTTGGAAGCGGCTTCTCCATTGCTGCAAACCTCCTCTTATTCAAGGCCTGCTTCAGTAGGAGCCCACATTCACGTTCAGACTCTGGCAAGTGACAGGCCTTTGGGAGCAGCAGGCAGGCTGCCATCCGCTCCTCGGGCCTGCAGTCTCCCTGGCTGAACCTTCCTGGTCCTCTCTCCAGGCACCATGGACAGTGGTTGAGTTGCTCCCTTCTTGTTGGTTCCCCTCCTCTGTGCCACCATGAGAGCCATTAGAGGTGGCTCCAAACTACACAGTGCTAGCTGGGCGTGGTGGCACACACCATTAATCCCAGCATTCGGGAGGCTGAGGTAGGAGGAGCGTTGTGTGTTCGAGGCCCACTTGGGCTACAATGTGAGCGCAAGCCTGGCCTGAACTACATAGTGCGACCCTGCCTCAAAAAACTAGGGCTGGGAGTTTGGCTCAGTGGCTTAAGTGCCTGTCTGGCAGGTGTGAGGCTGTGAGTTCGATCCCCAGTGCTGGAAAAAAAATTAAAATAAAACAAACTACACAGTGCTTTTTACGGTACAAGCAGAACAGAGGTAGGCAACATCCTCCACCTATCTGGGGATCAGAAACCATAACTAATAACGTGGAAAGAAAATTCACTCTGACCTTGAATGTCTCTCTCAAGGTCATCGCAGAGAAGAGTAACTGTTGTCATTTATGAAAGTTTCACAACATATTGGGCACCCCATTTACATCCCTTATCTCATTCAATTCTAGGAGATTCTTTTCATTATTATTCCCAATTTGCAGATGAAGAGATAAGAGTAAGAGAGTTTGGCCATGGTCATACAGCTATGTAATGGGGAAACCAAAATTTGAAACTAGTTCTGTCAGGATCTAAACTCTCTGCTTTTAGTCAGGCATGGTGGCACATGCCTATAATCCCAGCACTCAGAAGGATGAGGCAGGAGGATCATCATGTGTTTGAGACCAACCTGGACTACATAGTGAGTTCAAGACCACCTTGAACTATGCAGCAAGACTCCGTTTCAAAAAACCAAAACCAACCAACCAACCAACCAAACAAACAAATGCCCTTGTTTTTAATCTCTATGTGTTCTCTCCAGAACTGTTTTTGCTCATTTGAGCTCCCAAGTCAATGGGACTAGTGCCCCTCAAGTTGATCTTTCTCTCTTGGACTGGACAGATGCTACCCCCTTGGCTCTCCAGGAGGAGATGTGGGTGAGGTCAGGGTCTTCAGCATTTTAGGCTGTACTGCTGGACATTTCTTCAGGTTGAGGGGAAAGAGAGGGGCTCAAACCCTCACAAAGTGTCCTATCTACCTGGCCTCTTGTGTTTTGTTTTTTTTTTAACATTTAGTATTTTATTTTATTTATTTATTTTGGTACTGGGAATCAAACTCAGGACCTTGCACTTGCCAGGTAGGTGCTTGGGCCACTGAGCTCTATCCCTGGCTCTGCCCAGCCTGTTGAATCCTCACTATGACCTTGCCCAGGGAAGATGGACTCACCTTCCCTCACTGAAACTCAGACAGGTCAAGTCAGTGGTGTTCGTGCTTACCCCTTGCTCAGGAGTCTTGGCGCTCATCTGCAATGTTTCTTGAGAGTGGATGAGTGTGTGTGTGTGTGAGTGTGTACATACGGGTGCACATGTGCAAGATACACGGATGAACAGGGATTGTCTTCAAGAAACACAAAGTTGAGTTGGGGTACTGAGCAGCTTTCTTCTGTTTTTGAAATGTGCATGTGGGAAATTTAACTTGATCCCTTGAGGCTTCTGGGCCAACCCCTGAGCAAAGTCAGATTGCTTTTGCAAAGGAAAATTTTATCCATTTTCTGGTTTTTATGGGGCTTCCACAATGAGCAAGACCTCTCCTGTTGGTGCTTAGAGAGGATTTCTCTGCGTGGCCTACAGTGACGCTATGTAATCTCCCAAAAAATATGGTACTAATATTCGCCGGGTTAGGGTTAGTTATTTTTATGTCTTTGTCATTTTGTTTCTCAGCAGCTCTTTTCACCACCTAGAAAGGAGGCGGCGGACACTTTATTTCCACAGTCATATTTTTTAATTTGATCAAACCAAATTTCACTCGTTCTCCATATAAATTATTTAACTCATTTCTTTTAGGTTAAATGTCTCAATAGGAAGATAGAAAGTCTTTCCATCACATTTTCTTCCAGGATTTTAATCAGTTCCTCTAGATTATATGAACTTCATGCTCAGTCTCCATCCTTCTCTGTCTGTGGGTCTCTCCCCGTCTTGCTGCCTCCTTCTCTCCTCTGCCTCCCTCTCCGTTCTTTCCCATCTTCTACCCCAGCTCCTCCTGCATCCCTGGCTCTGGCCCAGCTTCCCTTTCTGATAACTCTGGGAAGAGCGGGAGCAGCAGGCTGCTAGCCCACACTGAGTCTCTCACTGCATGAGGTACCAGAAGTCCCCGGGTGTGGCCGCATTGTGACTAGCAGCACAAGGGCCCAATATCAGCCTTCCTAGCCAATTTGGCCAGACCCCAGCCAGGACCCAGGTACCCCTCCCCCCACCCCGGGCTGCTGTGTCCTGCTGAATGTTAGTGTGTGAGCCCTGCCACAAATTCCAGCTATTTCCTAGTCAGAACTCCCTCCGGCTCAATCAGTTTCCCTTGTCACCATCCAGGCTCCTCAGCATCTTATTTTACTCTGGCCTGGTTCCTTCAGCCTGAGGGCTCCTGGCTCAACCCCCTTACCTTACTGGAGGCCTCCTCTGATAATAGGGCAAAATTAGGGTAAGGGTTCAGCAGGTTAGGGACCCAGAGCAGGGCTGTAGAGAATCTGTCCTCAGGTGGAGGGGCTTGAGTGTTCCTACCTTGGCAGCCCCTCTTATTTTGTTTTTTTTTTTTTTGGGTACTGGGAATTGAACTCAGGATTTTGCACTAGCCATGCAGGTGCGTATGCCACTGAACTATACACCCAGCCCATGGCAGCCCCTCTTTGGCCCCAGGTGCTGTCAGGAGGTGCAGAACCCAATAGGGCAAGCTCATTACCCTGCCAACACAATCCCTTCCCTCACATCACATTGCTTCAGCCAAGAACAAGTCTCCAGTGGGAATTCCTTTTCCTTTTCCTTTTAAAATATACAGTAATTAACAAACTAATGCTATTAACTTCGACAGGGAGGAAATTACAATAAAATCAGTGCGGAGTCCACAAGCAGAGGCGAAAGGGTGGGTGGGCCTGGCTCAGGGTGGCAGGGAGGCCTGAGCCCCAGCCAGGTGTCCCCGTGTCCACTGCAGCAGGGCCTCTTATAGGCTGGGAAACTTCTGCAGGGGCTGGTGAGTCCTCAGCAGGTCAAGCCAGGCCTCGGACACAGATGCTGCGTTTCCTGTGTAGGAAGTCAGGATCCCGGCCATTCTTCCAGCCCCGGAGGTTTGCTCTCTTTTGAAAACCTTAAATAATAGAGTTGTGACCTGGCGCTGACCTGGACATGTCTGTGAGGACCTGATCCCTGCTCCAGAACAGGCCTAGTGACTTCCTTTCAGGGTCACCATCGGCTCCACAAGGCCTCCCAAGGACAACACTCACAGAAAGCCAATTCATGGCAGCCTCCTTTCCTGACCTGTGGGAGCATCTTCAGGGCTGCCCACCTACCCACCCTCCTCCCAGCAGTCTGACTGAGTTCCTCCTCTTGAGAGAGATTTTGCTCATATGCAGCCGAAGGCCCCCAGAAGCAGTGGGTTTGTTTTTGCCCAATTGCCTAGAAGTCTGTTTCTGGTCTAACTTTAGTCTTTCTTGCTACAGTTCTCTGTAATGTCCTCTGGTGGCTTCCCAGCAAGCCTAGTTGACAAATTCTAGTCTTCCCACTGCTGCTGCCTTCTCATCCCAGGTATCACGAGTTCTTCAGTCCATTGTTTGAATCCTCGTTGGCATTCAGGAAGCCAGGGTCACCAGAGAGAGCAACGTGCTTTGCTCCCCCTGTCTAGATGCTCTCCTGGGGGCCACCTGTCCCTTTTCACACTAAAAATCATCTGCAGGAGTTCTATGCAGAAACCCACAGAGAGGCTGCAAGCTTATCCCATTGTTCAGAGAACCAGTGCTCAGACACGTAAGTGACTTGCCTAAGGTCATACAGCCAGGAAGGAGCCGCATTGAGAGGAGAGCTGTGCTTGAGTTTTCCCACAGGTCTCTGCCTTCCTGTCTCCTTTTGGCCCCTAGAGGAATGGATTCTCCAGGGGAGAGGAGATTGTCTCCACTGACTTTCCTTTCTCTCTGTACCACACTGGAACCAGGAGGTGAATAAGAAGTCAAAAAATAGGTCAGCTGATCTCTGCCTCACACCAGACCTGGAAATGAATTGTGCCAGCCTCATGCAGACTATTTTTTGGTGGTACTGGGGGTTGAACCCAGGGCCTTCCCACAAAGTTATGCCCCAGCCCTTTTTTAGAGACAGGGTCTTGCTAAATTGCCTAGACTGGGTTTGAACCTGCCATCCTCCTTCCTCGGCTTCCCAGAGTACTGGGATTACAGACGTGTACCCCCACGCCCAACTATCATGTACACTTTCTATATGGAAAAACTGAGGCTTGTAGGAGGACAGTGGTTTGCCCAAGGCACTGGGCTAGACGTGGTAGAGCCACAACTTGAACCTAGCTCTCACAGAATCCACCCCTAGGCCCCTAGCCACTTGGCTGAAGAGTGAAGTCGGTGACACTGAGTCCAGCCAGGGTGACTGTCGAGTCTGAGAACCTCATTAGGAGTGAAGCTGCCACACATGTCAAAAAACCCAGCTGCCCAGCCAGCCCCGCTCCGACTTTCAGCATGCAATGTAAACATCCTTACTAATTCACCAAACTCAATCACGTTACCCTGATGGATTTTCCCATCATTACTCCTGAGTGAGTGACAACCTGCTCAGACACTTGCCTTCCCCACTGCCTTCGGAGAGTTTCCGAAATCAGAATGCTTTGCTCCCTAAGTTGATTTCAACTTGTCCTAAAGTCATTTTAATTGGTGAAGAGTCAGAGGCAATTTGAGTGACTTTCTGAGAGCCCCTTCCTGCTAGCCCTGGGCTGTAGGAAGGGGGGTTTGAACACCTCCTTGGCTCTTGGGTGACACTTTTCCCTCTCCTGATTGGTCAGGAGACCAAGCGGCATGCTTTATTTTCATGTTTCTTGCTGAGGTTCCTACGGCTGGTTCCTGAGGATAACAAGATTCATTTTCTCAATGGCTCTGACAGATAGGATTGTTATTGTTATTACACTCATATACCACCTTGCCTCTGAGGAGCTTAAGGCGCTTTACAAATTTGAAAATTATCTAATAATCTTCCAGCAACCCTGAGAGAGGGGGAGAAGCTGCAGTTAGAGACACTGCAGTGCAGTCAGAGGACCCCCACAGCCTCGTTCGACCAGGGAGGGTGGGCAGGTGGCCATGACTGGGTTGGGGGTCTTGGGCCTGGAGACCTCCTGAGGCTTCCACTTTGCCTGCAAAATAAGGAAGAAGATGATGATGGGATGCGAGGAGGGAGAGAGGAAGGAGAGAAGGAAGGAAAGCAGGAAAAGAGGGAGAGAGTACATCAGCTCCAAAGGACAGAATCCAAAGGGAGGCAGCTTAGGCAAGGAGAGTTGCTTTAAAGACACAAGAAATGAAAGGAAGCAGGAGTCTCCCAAGGGCTTGCGGGGAAGAGAGCTGAAATTCAAAATGGAAATCTACCAAAGCAGTGACGAGGCTGGCTGCAGAGGACCCAGCTCAGGCGGGAGAACATGGGCAGAAACATCAAGTGAATCCATGTCTCAAACATAGACGGCTGCTTTTAGGTGGGTGTGGGAAGCCTCTGGGGGCCTCTATTTTTTCTTCCACCTGTGAGCTGAGAGGTATGGCATTAGGTCTATATCAGCCTGACATCCTATGATTCTGTCTTCCTTTAAATCTCCACATGCCAGAGGTGGCCGCAGTAATTGTAGCACCTTTACTCAGTGTTAAGGGAAAGCTGTATCCGGATGACAGAAGGGCTCAGCTGCATCACCGTGATTTCCTGGAGAAGAAGGGGTGCAGACCCTGCCTTATTGGAGGCTGTCCTTTTACAATAGGGATTTTGGAGGGTTGTAGGCAGTAGTCCTTTTTGGGACTACCAACTATAGCGGAGTGGTTATGAGCTGGGCATTGAGACAGACAAATGTGGTGACCTTGGGCACACTTCTGACCCTCAGTTTCCTTATCTGTTCGAGGCTAATGGCTCTGGCTCTGTGAGGATGAACTGGAAGGACGTGAGACAGCAAAGATGGGAAAGGAGTTGATCTTGACACCAGCTATTGGCTTCTTCCAGATGATTATTTTCTCTCAAGGGCTGGGGCAGCCTGGCAAGATTTAGGGGAAGCTGGAAGATGGAGATCCAGGAGGGTAGGGTAGGGCAAGCCTGGGAGTGTGCTCTGATGGTCTCTGAAACATCATTTTCCCTCCTCCTCACAGCCAAGGCCCACCAGATCATGGTTCTTCAACTCATCCTTCCCCTTCACTGCCCTCCCTGTGCTGCCCCTACCTTCCCCGTGTACCCTTAACTCATGCCAGAGCTGCTGGTGGCTGCACCTGCCCTGCTCCCCCAGCCAGCACCTCGTCTGGGCCTCAGGGGCAGGCAGGTCCAACAAGGTCATCACACAACGCCACTCTGCTGCCTGTTGAGTGCAGGCTCGAGGAAAGGCCCAGGGCCCTTTGCTTTGACTGGTCAGGGACCCTGCTGATGGGGCCACAGGAGGACAGAGGAGGCACAGATGATGCTGCAGGAAGGACGATACAATGACAGCAAGTAGGAGAGGAGTTCAAAAGATTTCTAGGGTGCAGAGAAGATGAAGGAGAGGGAAGCCCTTGTCATTCTCTCCATAGTCCTCCAGCTGAAATGGAAACGCAGCCATCCCTCATCCCTGGGCTCCTCCAGGGACCAGTTGCAGGACCTCCCTTGGTTACCAAAATCTGTGGATGCTCAAGTTCCTTATATAAGATGTGTTTGTATATACCTTACATACATCCTCCTGTGTACTTTAAATCATCTCTGAATGACTTATAATGCCTAATACAATGTAAATGCTATGTAAATAGTTGTTATTCTGTATTGTTTAGGGAATAATGCCAAGAAAAAAGCCTGTATCTATTCAGTAGAGTTGCAATTTTTTTTTTCTGAATATTTTCCTTCCAAGGTTGGTTGAATCTGCAGATGTGGAACCTGTGGACCTGTGAGGCTGACTGTACTCACTGCATGGGAACTATTACTAATATACGTACTTGAAACAATTAAGAAATTCCAAAGCACCCAGCCCTCCAAGATGCTATGGCGCTGGTATCATTCAACAAGTATTTACTAAGCACTGACTGCCAGTCACTATGCTGACCACTGGAGTGCAACCATGAACCAAAACAGATGTGGACGCTGTTGTCCTGAGCTTAGAGTTTAAGAAGTGAATAGGTGAGTACACAAGGAAAAGAAAGACATTAAATGCGATCTGTTCATTGCACCATGAATTTAACAGTATCTGGGTGAGCAAAACTGAGGATGACTGGTCAGGGAAAGCACTTTGTGGAAGTGCTGGGGCAGGTACAATGTGCAGGCCCAGCGGGAGCTGAGCATAGTGGTGCATGCCCGCAGTCCCGGTATTCTGGGAGTCCAGCCCAGGCAACTTAGCGATGTAGTGAGACCCTATCTCAAGAAACATAAACTATATTGCAGTGGATAGCGCTCAGCAGCATAAGCGCCTGCTTGGCAAGTACAGGGTCCTGAGTTCGATCCCTGGTACCAAAAAAAAAAAAAAAGAAAGGCCTGGACTGGAGAACGCAAGAGGACAAAGGCAAGGGGACCAGCGCCATGGTACATGGGCACAGGGCCTGGATCATGCAAGGATGTATGTTATTTTAAAAAAACTGTTAAACACAGTGGGAAATTACTGGAGGAAAGTGCTCTACTTTAAGTTTTTTTTTCTTTCTTTCTTTCTTTCTTTCTTTCTTTTTTTTTTTTTTTTTGCATCACTGAGGATTAAATCCAGAGTCTTGTGGCCACACCTCAGTCCCTGATTTCAGTAAACTGACCCAGACACAGGCTCCTTCAGGGGGACTTCTGCATTTTACACCCTCTGCTCACTTGGGGTCCAGATTACAGTGCTCCTTAGCTAGAATCACTTGGGGGGTGGCTTTGTTTTGTTTGGCTTTGTTTTCTCTTATAGCAATTGGGATTGAATCCAGGGCTTTGAAGATGCCAGGCAAGTGCTCTGCTACTGAGCTACATCTCTAGCTCCCACTTGATAAGTTTCAAGAATCTTGATATCCAGGCTGCAGTCTAGATCACTGGACCACTTGAATCATATTCTGCAAGGCTAGACCCTAGGAAACTGCAGTGTACTGTCCCAATACTACCTCCATTCTTAAGAGAATAGGGAAGGGAATGCACTTTTACAGAGCACCTACTCTGTGCTTGTGGTTTGCTTACATTAGCTCACTTAATCCCCATTAGAACTGTAAGAGATGACCATTATCATACCACTGTACAGGAGGGGAAACTGGGAGTCAGAAAAACAAGATATTTTCCTTCTCTGCCTCCTGACCTTGAGGCAGCCTCAAAAACTCTGTTACTTTGCACCTGTTGGGGATAATACCTACTTCATAGACTTGTGAGGACCACTGAATGCACGAGGCAGGACTGCCCACATCTGAAACATAGTAAGAATTTGATGTACTATAACTCTTGACTAGCAGAGCCTGGGGCCCTGGAGTTAGTAAGAGGCAAGGCAGACTCTGAGTCCCTACATTGTACTATCCCCATAAGGAGGCACTGGGTCCCCAGAAAGGGGTTGGACTCTGAGCTGTCCCTGAGGTATCTGGGTGGACCTTGCCCAAGCACAAGTATCAGAGTGCCTCCCAAACTTTCATCTGCACCCATGCCTCATGCTCACGTCGAACTGTGGCACCCCAGCCCAGGTTTGCAGTAAGCCCTGTGTTTCCCTCTGGGAGAGCAGTAGAGATAGCACCCCTTTTCACACATAGGGGAAGTGCTTACCCGAAGGCAGAAAGTTAGTTAAAGCACAATGTAAGTTAAAGACTGAGCTAGGATGAGGCCTTCTGGCTGGAGAATTGTTCTCTCCTGTTGACTATGAGTCCCGAGGGGCTGCCTACAGCCTTGCAGGGACACCAAAATGAGTGGGCAGTCCAGCAGTCCCCGTTGGACCCAGCATTATGATGGCCCCACTGCCACGCCTGCAGTTGAGAGGTTCTGGTCTGGGTCTACTCTGCCCAAGCTGGAGACCCTGGGGTACACCAGTGAACAGAGAAGTGGGGCACACAGGTGTGAAGTCAGGTGGACTTAGGTTTCAACCCCAGGCTGGTGTCTTTGGAGCTGGAATACTGTACATGAGGTTCTTCTTTAAGCCTCAGTTTCCTCATCTGTAAATGAAGACAAGTGAAAAATAACAGATCGATTTGATGGATAAAAAAGAAGGAACCCCAAGATATAGTACTGTAGAAAACAAAACTAAACCAAGATGCAGAAAGATTTTAATGTGGTATTTATGGAGTCACCTTATTTATTTATTGCCTTTCTGAGACAGCATCTCACTATGCAGTTCAGGCTGGCCTTGAGCTCACTTTGTAGCTTAGGCTGATTTTGAACGCACAACGATTCTTCTGCTTGAACCTCTTGACTGCTGGAATTACAAGCGTGTGCCCTGATGCCCAGTGAGTCACATCTTGTGGTTTTTGTTTTTTTTTTTTTTTTTTTTTGGTACTGGAGCTCGAACTCACAACCTTGTACTTGCCAGGCAAGTGCTTGTACCACTGAGCTAAATCCCCAGCCTGAGTCACATCTTTTAAAAGAGATAACTCGTGTGTGTGTGTGTGTGTGTGTGTGTGCATCTGTGTGGCTCATATTTGCATAGGCTTTGTCTGAAAGTCTACAAAACAATTCAAATAGTGCTTCCTCTCTAGGGAATAGGTCTAGGACTGCAGTATAAAGAAGAATGACTTTTCATGAAATACAGCTGGTATGATCTGAGTTGTTTACTTTGCACAGGTTTTATTTTTTCAATTAAGCTACTTTTCAAAAAAAATAGGACCAATAATACGGGGTTGACTGGAGAACTAAGTGAATTAATGCATGTAAAGTGCTTAGCACAATGCCTTACACCTCAATTCTACACTAAAAATATTTATGTGGTAGTTTCAGTTGTACTCATAACTTTTTTTTTGTTTTGTTTTGAGTCAGGGTCTCATCAGGTAGTGCAGGCTGGCCTTGAACTCTCTATGTAACCTGTGCTGTCCTCAAACTTGTTGTGATTCTCCTGCCTCAGCCTCCTGAGCCATGCCTGGCTAATTGCTCCTAATTTTTAACGGCAGTCGCACTACCACATCTGCACCCTACCATGGCCAAAGGATTGCTGCTTGGCTGGGCATATTCTCTTGCAGCTCTGCCTTTCCCAGAACGCATCCCAAATAGCTGCACCCAACCCACTCATTCAAACCTGAGCCAGCTGATCGAAGCCCAGACCAACCAAACCCTGGTCAACCTGAACCCCATAGTGATACAGCACTACTATGGCAAAAAGCTGAGTTACACAGAGGATATGCTACACACCAGGCCCAGTGCTAAGTACCAGGGTTATTGTGGTGAGCAATATAGTCCCTGTCCTCAGGCAGCTTACACTCTGATGAGGGGAGGGCCTGAGGGGGGGTCGATCTAGGAAGAAGGGTCAAAGAGGATTCCCTGAGGAAGTGAGGCTTGAACTAAGACCTGCAAGTTGAATAGGCATTAACTAGGTAAACAGTTCCACACAGAAGAAAATGTGCGAGGATCTCAAGGTGAAAGGGTGCCTGGCTCCTAAAAGGGCTGATGATGGCTGGATACAGGTGGAGATGAAGAGGTTAAGAGTGAAGTGGTTTGGGGGCCACAGATCAGGCCTGTTAGGGTTTTGCTTTGTTTTCTTGGAGATAGCACTGGGGACTGAATCCAGGGCCTTCACAGTGAGATACATCCCCAGGCATTTTTTAATTTTTTTTACTTAAAGATAGGGTCTCACTAAGTCATGAAGTTACTCAAGCAGTGCTTGAACTTGTGATCTTCCTGCCTCAGCCTCTGAAAGTGCTGGGAGTAGGGAGGGGCCAGGACTGTTTTAAGCAACAGGAAACTGTGGAAGGGTTTGGAAGGAGAGTTGTAGGAAGGGAGAAGATACTATCAAATTTACTGTGGAAGTGGTCCTTTGGACTGAGGTTATATACAAACTGGATATTATGTTAGCTGAGGTGGTATTTGTAGAATTAATCAACATTGTGTCCGTCTCCATCCGTTTGTGTATACAGCCACATCTGTGACCTTATGTTTGTGCCTGATCCTGGACACTCCAGGAACCCTAGCCTCTTCCCCAGACTACTGGGGTCCTTGAAAACTGAGGGTCTTCTCCCTACAAGTTTCCAAAGCTCATGCCCACTTTCTGGGCATGTTGCGTCTCCCGAGGCTGTGCTGGTGGTGCCTATCTCTAGACTGGCAGAGGCTGAAGGCTATCGCAGAACTCCTGAGTCTGAGGTTAGGTGATGACACCTCCCAGATGGGGAACAGGGGAGGAGGCACCCAAGGCCCTGGCATCTGCAAGCCTCATATCAGCGCAAATCAATGCAAAATTAAAATTCATGATGGTTCCGGGGCACAACTGCAAACAATTTGTTCGGTAAACTTTGCTCTAATTGGCATTCGTAGAATTTCCTGTTAATCAGGCCCCTTGGGCTCCGTGGGGCTGGGATGCTCGTCTCCTTATGACAGGACAGGAGTGTGGTGGGTGTGAGGGGAAGGGGGCAGGAAGGGTGTTCAAACGTGGGCATCTGTAACATGTGCCAGTGTGTGCCTCACTGTGCGGGCTCAAGGGCCACGCTGGGGAGTCCACAGCTGACTTTGCCCCGGGGCTTCCTGCCTGCCAGGCAGTATGTCTCTGTCCTGGGACTGGGGATCTGCTTGAATTACTTGGGGCCCAGTCTGCTGGGGACACCTGCGTGCCCCTCTGGGTGTGCACCGGTGACAACGTGTATTAGCTGGGTGTGGAGGGTGAGAGGAGGAGGATGTGCATCTGTCGTGTCGGCATGGGTGCTGCTCACCGCTGTCCACGTGCGGCCTGTGGTGTGTACAGCATTGTGTGCGTGTGGCCTGCGTCTCAGTGCGGAGGCTGCTGGGCCCACAGAACCTACTCAGCTTTAGCTCTGCTCCAAGGAATGCTGACTGGAGACCCGCCAGTGTCCCCAGAGGGTCTCCCGTCCATAAGTCCCTGGCTGAACTGTGCTCACTGTCACCAAAGGGCTCCCAGTGTCCACCTTGCCCCCACCCCGTGTAAACCTCCCTTTCCTCCAGATTTCTGTTATCTGTCACCCACCAGGGATCCAAGACTCAGGCCAAAAGGTTTTTTTTTCTCCCCGGGCAGGGTACTAGGAATTGAACCCAGGTCCTCCCACATGCTAGAGAAGTGCTCTACTGCAGAGCTACGTTCCTAGCCCAGGACAAAGGCTTTTGGGAGTTCTGCTGAAAAAGATCGGTGACCTCAAATATGACAAGAACTCACATGAAGAAATCATAAGCAACGAGTGCTTAATTAAATGT
>RJWM01020036.1:0-37434 GCA_004363535.1 Dasyprocta punctata
TTGGGTGCTCCTGGAGCGTTCTGGGTCGTCTGTCCAGGTGCAGGAGGCTGGGGGTTGGAGCTGTACACGTGTCCCGGTGCCTCCGTTCTGGGCTGCCCGCCGACAGTGGCGTTACCCTTGTGTCGTGGGGGCTTTCCGGCTGCGCCGGAAAACTGCCTGGTGATCGAGTCGGTGAGGGAAAGACACCCATCTCATCCCGTTTCCCCGGCTTCGGAGAGGTGGTGAGCGGGTTGTCCTCTCCCGCGGCGACTGCCGGGCCGGAAAGGCTGAGCACTCACCCCCGTGTGCTTCCACCCCTCTGGGGGGGGGGGGCGCCCGCGTGTGTGTGAGCGATCGTGGTGGGCCGGACGGACGGGGTACGTTGTCACCCGCCCGTCTTTTCCCCCTGCCTTCGGGGTGGGGACAAGGTTTAAGACCGTTCTGCCGTGCCACTCGGTGAGGTGAACGGGGGTGGGGTAGACCCCAGCCCGTGGTGCGAGTGAGGGGGCTCCTGCCCCGGCAGTGGACGATCGAGGTGCCGCCCGACCCTTTGCCTGCACCGCAGATCCCCCCAAAGCCCGGTTACCTTTTCCACGGCTTTCCTTCGCGCCCTGACGGGGGTTGCTGGGGGCCACGTGCGGCTCCGCCCTCAGCGAGAAACTGTCTTCTCTAGCAATCCGAGAAAAGGGTGTGTGCCTCGTTCTGGTTGGCTGCCCGGGTCTGTCAGCTTCTCCTCCTGTGCGGTAGCCGCAGACGTGCCGCGTCGTGGCCGTTGGTCAGTACCTGTCTGGGTGAGAGCTACCCTGCCTCCTGCTCTGCCGCGGGGAAGCAGGGATCCACTGGTCCACGCGGTGGGGATTGCGGGCCGCTCTTTTCCTGACTGTGGCCCGCCCCTCCCCTCTCGAGTCGGGGGAGGGCCCTGCAGTGCCCCCGGGCCGGCTCCCGGTGCGCGTATTGGCATGGGCTTTGCCACGCGTGGTGCGAGCGCGAGGGCTTTGGCCCCCACTGGCCGGTGGTGGCGGTCGCAGGAGGGGACCTGAGTGCGCGGCGGGGCCTCCCTGGTCCCTCCCTCCCCGTGCCCATTGTGAAGCGAACTCGTCCACCCACTCCCGACCTGTACCCCACGTCTCGACCAGCGCTGATGGCGGCATGCGTTCTGGTGCGGGCCGGGGCCGCCTCGCCTCCCCCTGCCCCTCCCCGCCTCGGGAGCATCCCCCCGGGGGTGTTGCCGTTCTCCGAGTTGGAGGCTGGTGTCCGCGGGAGACTGGCCGAGGTGGCGGAGGCTGCTTGGTGTGCTTGGATGTCTCTGCTGTGGTCGTGAAGAGTCACGCAGGAATGTCACTTCCAGCCAGTGGCGAAGTGTCTGGTGGCTTTGCTCGGGAGGCTCCGGTGGTCGGCACCGAGGCTCATCGGCTCGGCGTCACGGGCGTCACGGGGCCGCCCTTGTGGGTGGTGGTGGGATCCTGCGTGGTTTTCCCGGTGGCCAGACCGTGTGCCCGAGGCGCCTGCCCCCCCACCACGCTTTGGGGGAGCCCTTCTCTTCGGGGCTTCCCGCTACCTAGCGCCCCCTGCCGGATTGGCACTCATCCTGTGTACGTTCCTCTGCTCCCCAATGTAGCCAATACTCCTCCGGCCGCCTGACACCCGTCGCGATGCTTTGCTCTGTCCCCGGCTCGTCTGAGGCCCGGTGTCGGGGTGTGTTCGGCGGGTGGGTGGTGTGGGGCGGTCAGCCGCTGTCTTGGGTTGAGCCGCCGTTTGGTTGGAGGTGCACCCTGGCGACTCTGGCGTGTTTGGTGGGTTCCGGCCCTGTGGGAGGTGCACCCTGGGTTTCTGACCAGGGCGTCCTGCTGTGTCTCGGGCGTGTCAGCGGGGACTGCCACGGCACTGAAGGAGGTGCTGGTGGTGAGGACATCCCGTGTCAGGTGCTCGGACGCGCACGACTGGTATGCCCTTGGGACGTCTCCTGGGGGCTCTCGCGAGTGACCGGCGATCCCGGCCTCGTTGCCTTTTCTCTTCCACCAGGAGTCTTCCTCTCGCTCGACGGACCGCCGTCATCTGGAGCTGTCGTCCTCTGTGCGAACCGAGCTCTCCCGCCCAGGTTCGGTTTCCCCCTGTGTGTGATGCTGCCTGCCGGGGGTCGGGGGTGGTGGTGGGGCCTGCTGCAGCTCCGGTCTCGCGTCTGTTGTCCCGCTGGTGGCAGCAACGTGTTTGGGGCTCGGTGTGGGGCGTCGTGTCTGTGAACCCGTGACGGTGGCAGTGTCGGCCATTTCCCACTCATTCGGTGCATGGTCGTGTGTGTGCACGTGCGGGAGCCCGTTGCGAGGTCGGACGTGGCCCTGACCTGTCGTGGTCTCATGTCTCTGCCGTCCACGTCGGAGAGGCCTGGATTGCAGCATGAGTTGTGCCTGAGACTTGCCTATAGGAATCAATGGATGGATGGATGGATGGCGTTGTGCCACCTCACTGTGTGTGGCATTTGCCAGAGCCAAGTCCAGCTCAGGCTAACTGTGCATTAACAAAATGTCTTGGGATGAGTTGGTGGTGTGTGCTTCTCCGCATTCCCAGGGCACAGGCCTTATTTCTCAGTCTTTGTGGTTAAAGGGCTGAGTGTGAGGAAACCTCTGCAGGCCTGGTGTACAAAGAGTAGTTAGGTTTTGTTTTCTTTTCTAAACATAGAACAAAGTTGACTAAGCTGGAGAAGATTTGCTGGGCAGTGCTACAACATTATATACGCTTCCATTCACTCTTATGGGGGATATGGGAAGTATCACATGGTAAATTTCAGGCCTCTGGAAAGCAAGATTATTTTGCATGTGGATGTACACTTCTCCACTGGGGTCTTTTCTTTTTTAGCAAATAAACAATGATTTGCAGGTTGTCTCTTTTCACTCGGGCTTCAAAGGCATTTATTCACAAAATGGCTTTTTACCAGCAATAGCCGAGAAACAAGACCTGTACCTCTATTACATATAGAAATGCACACCATGAAGTCTTACCAAATGAATGCTTTGCTCACTTAGATTCATCCTGAACTTGATTCAGCTCCACGACCCTCCATGTTGATATGGCACAATGCAATTTATACATCCATTCATTCACACTGGGAAGTCATGCACCACTCATACTGTATTCCAGGCCTCAATTCTTAAAGTAGGACCACTCAGGACATTGAGGCAATCTTCTCCCTGGGGCTATTATCAAGAAAATACACATTTTTATTAGTCTTCCTTCTGCTATGAGCACCTGGTAAGCTCACAGAAGAAAATCCTGCAAGACAATGAAACACTGCCAGGTATGCAGCCTCACGCCAGCCTGGATTCTCTGCTTGCAGGAGTCCATGAAGATCTTACAGCTGAATTGCCTTATGCAGCTAACGCATCCAGCAGTTCCCTGCAGCCTCTACCCACACCCTGGTCTCGTGGTTGTCTTTGACCCACTGGCCTCATTTGGCGCTGCATTGAAGAGCAATTATTAATTTAGGTTTTTACCCAGCCTTTTCCTTATAATTTGGGGGTGCTTTCGGCTTTCCTGTATTTCCAAGATGCAACTGGAAGTCCTATAAACTACATCCAATGTTCACCTGTTTTTATATGAAGTATCATGGATATAATTTAGTACAATATATTGATATTCACCTTAGTCAACTTAAGTGGCTGCACATTATTCTGAGTATGTATATTCCAGTTATTTATTTTTAGATTTATTTGTGTGTGTGTGTGTGTGTGTGTGTGTGTGTATGTGTTTGTGTGGTGCTAAAGACTGAATCCAAGGACTCAAGTATGTTAGGCAAGCACTCTGCTACTGATCCAGTCCATAATTTATTTAATTAGTTTGCAACTTTCAGACATTCAGATTTTACTAGTTCGTTTTCAATTATCACTATTCTTGTTGCTTACTGGTACCTTTATTTCATATACACACATGAACACATGCACAGGCAATTCCATATGCAAATGAACAGGTACAGGACCCAGTCATGGTAAAAGAAGCCAGCTACAGCAGGAGACAGATGTCAGGACTTGGGAGAGTCTATGCTCTGTGGCTCCTTTACAATGTAGTTGGTCACCACTGACAATATGGGCCCAGGAGCATGGATTGTTCCATGGTTCAATTGTGGAGTAGGTGTACAGGCCTTATTTCTCAGTTTTTTCTGGTAAAAGGCAATTTGCATATAAAAGGCTTTGCTGGGGCTATTATCAAGAAAATACACAATGAACTGATGGGTGTTTCCTTATATTACAGTAAATACACATACATATACAAGCTGCCTTTAGCATAGCAAACTGAGTGACACAAAGTGGACACCTTAGTTCCTTGTAGATGCTCATGAGTCAAAGTACATGGTTACATTCTGTTTTGCATTCTGATTGTATAGCAAAGAAAACCAAGCTGGGGAAATATCACTGCCACTGTGCCACAACTGTATATCACCTTCCTTTTACTGTTATGAAGAAACTGGGAAGCACAAAGTATTGCAGGTTCCTGGACTCTGTAAAGCAGTATCATTCTTTTAGACCGTTTTCACTTCTCCACTGCACTTCTTCTTAATGAACCACCTAATCAGATGCAGGCGTTTTCTTTTTACTAGTGCTGCAAAAGCCTTTTATTTGCCAACTGTATCTTAGCTGCAAAAGTTCAGAAACGAGACAGGTACCCCTCAGTTCTTTGTGCAAGCCCACATCCAAGTCTTTACAAATGATGGGTTTGTTCACTGAGATTTCTCATGAACTTGACTTAGCTGGGGCACCTTCCATGGCTGTATGACACAATGCCGTTTCCATCTGTTCATTCTTATGGGGAACTCTAACGCACCGCTTATATTGTATTACAGCCCTCAATTCCAAGAGAAGGTTATTCAAGAAATTGAGGTACTCCACTCCCTGAGACTATTTTCAAGGAAAAATGCAACTAGCAGCAAGATGTTTTCTTATATTAAGGTACTGTAGCATATATATGAAAACTGATTTTACAATAGCAAACTGAGTGGCACAAAGTGGGCATCTTAGTTTCTTGTAGAAACTCACAAGACAAATGATACAGTTTGTTTCTTTCGTCTGTTCTGAACTTATAATGGAAAAAACTAAGTGGGGGAATCTTTGCTGCTGCAGTGCTACAAGTGTATATCCCCTCCCATTGCCTCCTATGGGGAAACTTGGAAGCTCCAATTATTTTAGGTTCTTGGCCTCTGTTTTCAGAGCAGTTTCATTCTGGTAATGAAAGTGCAAATTTCCAGTGCATTTCTTGTTAATGAATTGTGTAATGAGTTGTAAGCTCTTTATTTTCACCAGTGCTGCAAAAACAATTTTTTTTGAAGTGTAATCTCAGCAGAAAAACCAAGAAATGAGACCCATACATATCAGTTCTGTATAGAACTACACACCCCAAGGTCTATACAAATGATGTCTTTGCTCACTTAGTCTCCTCCTGAATTTGAGTACCTGGGGTACTTTTCCATGATGATATGGCACAATGATATTTATCCATCCATTCATTCTTATGTGGAACTCAAATACACCACCTATACTGCATGCCAGGCCTCAATTCATAATGCAGGGTCATTCAGGACATTGAGTTACTACATTCCCTGGGGCTTTTATCAGGGAAACACAGAGCTAACTGCAGGTGTTTCCTTATATTAAAATATATATATATATATATATATATATATATATATATATATATATGCAAAGTGCCTTTACCATAGCACATTGATTGACATAAAGTTGGAAACTCAGTTCCTTTTAGATGCTCAAAAATCAAAGTATATGATTAGTTTCTCTTTTATGTTCTGAATGTATAGCCAAAAATGCTAAGCTGGTGAAACTTCTCAGCAGCAGTGCTACAACTGTATGTCTCTTTCCATTCACTGCTATAGGGGAGTTGGTTGTGACCATCTATTGTATATTCCTGGCCTCTGTTTGTAGAGCAGTATTATTCTCATAGTGGAGGTGCTCTTTTACAATGTATTTCTTTTCAATGAAAAACATGAGTTTCAGGGACTTTCTTTTCACCAGGGCTGCAAAATCCTTTTATACACAAACTGTATCTTAGCAGCAAAAATGAAGAAATGAGACCTATACTTCTCAGTTTTGTATAGAAGCACACATCCCAAGGTCTTCTAAAATGATGGCTTTGCTTACCTAGACTTCTTTTGAACTTGACTTAGCTGTGAGACCTTCCATGGCAATATGGCACAATGCTATTAATCCATGTGTTTGTTCTTATTGGTAACTGTAACGCAGCACTCATTTGTAGAGCAGGGTCATTCAGGATATTGAGGTACACTGTTTCCTGAGGCTCGTATTAGGGAAATGCACCAGTAGCAGCAGGGTGTTTCCTTACATTAAGATACATAAGCATAGATATGCAAACTGCCTTTACTATAGCACTGATTGACACAATTTGGTATCTCAGTTCCTTTTAGGCGCTGTGTTGGTTACTTTTTATTCATTGCTGAGACAAAATACCTCACACCCAAAATTAGGGAAGGAAAGGTTTATTTCTTACAGTCCTTAGAGGTTTCAGTACATTCTTAGTTTGCTCCAAGGCAGTGTGGTGTGGCAGGGCTGCAATTTATGGCTGCTGCAACCTAAGCCATGAACTCAGCAAGTCTGCAAGCACACATTCCTCTTGCCCTTACACTGTATGTCGGATCCATCCTGGGCGGGTAAGCACTCATACCGTCAATCCCAGAGCCAGACAACAAACCAATCA
The DNA here is from genome assembly GCA_004363535.1 of Dasyprocta punctata. Classification (NCBI taxonomy): domain Eukaryota; kingdom Metazoa; phylum Chordata; class Mammalia; order Rodentia; family Dasyproctidae; genus Dasyprocta; species Dasyprocta punctata. Next base: position 6,694 of record RJWM01020036.1, read on the forward strand.
TGAATGCCAGACTCAGTCCCATTCATGATTACATGAGGCTTAAGTGGGAGGCATTCAACTACACTATAACATTTCACCCCTGGTCCCCCAAAGACTCATGTACATCCCTAATACAAAAGACAGTTAGTCCATCTTTAAGAGCTGCCAAAGTCCTAACAGTTTCAGCATAGCTGAAAAGTCCAAGTCCCAAATCTCTTCTGAGATCTATGGCAAACTCTTAACTGTAACCACCTATACAAATGAAAACAAGTTAAACACTTCAAAAATGCAAGGCACAAGATAAACATTACCATTCCAAAAGTTACAAATGAGAATACAATGCATTGGAACCAAAGCAAGTCCAAAATCCAGCAGGGCAAACATTAAGTCCTGGAGTTCTACGCTCAATATCTGAAGCAATATAGTTGTAAGCTTTAAAAGGCTTGAGTGATTCCACCTCTGTGGCACTTTCAGATGCTCCATTTTTCACAGCTTCTCTCTTAAGCTCATTCTATTCCGTTCTCACAGCTTTTGTTGGATGATCCATATTCCTGACTTTTTTAAACTTCTGGGTTTTCTGTTGTACCCTTGGCTTCACCCATACATCTTTACGTATTGCCCTCTGCAGTTAGGGCAGAAGTTGTGCATTTTCCTTTCCCTTAAAACCAGCGCCACCTGGATGCCACCAAGGTCTGTTGCCAGCTGAAGCAGTAGCCAGGCTTTCCTCTCTCTTGGTTGTAGGGGTCGAGTGCCTGGATTGCTGAGCTCTCTGAACCTGATTGTGAGGAAAAGCTTCTCTATCTCACCACCGTTCTGGAATCTGGTGTAGTTCCCACCATTTTGGACACTCCTGTGGCCTCTGTTGCCACTCTTGAACATGGCATTCTGTGACTGTTTCCTCCCAGCAAATCCTTTCACTTTTACCAGCTTGAGGCTGCAAAAGGTGGAGGCCCACTGTTTCCTGGGATGCCCCCAAACCATCTCTTTTATTTCTTTGTTCCTTCTCAGCAATCAAGGTCCCAGCCCTATCTTTACAGTCCACGGCTGTCTGGCCAAACTCACAAGGTTTTAAGTCACCATTTCTGTGCTCTTTGCTCTTGATTTACAACATAAATCTAGCTAATATCTTGCACCAATAGCCAGGCCACTGCCTCAATATTTGATTGCCTTGAAATTTCCTTTGCCAGATTAATCAGTCCTTCACCCTTAATCTCAGTCTCGGGTAAAGTCTCTGAGCATGAGCAAAATGCAGACAAACTCTCTGATAAGCTGTAACACACATTATGTGGAGTCCAACAACCAATGCAATCCTTCCCAGCAGAAACCTCCCAAGCCAGGTCTTTAATGGCAGGATTTCTATCAGTCTTCTGGTCTCCTGAGCTCTGACCAGAATCTCCCCTACAGAAAAGCCTAAGCTGTTCCAGCTCTATGCATGCAGAAGACATCTCCAAACCTTTCCAAACTCTTCCACCAAGCCATTTCCAAAGGCTCTTGAACCTCAAGATCAAGTTTAGTCAAAGCAACAACCCCACTGCAGTGGTACCAAATTCACTTGTTGCTGAGATGCAATACCTGATGCCTAAAATTAGGGAAGGAAAAGTTTATTTCTTACAGTTCTTGGAAGATTCAGTGCATGCTTGGCTCCAAGGCAGTGTCCTGTGGTGGGGCCCCCATTCATGGCCATCACAACCACAAGGCATGAACCCAGCAAGCCAGCAAACACACCTTCCTCTTGCCCTCACACTGTATGTCAACTCCACCCCTGGGTGGGTGCAGCACTCACACAATCAATCCCAGCACTAGACAACAGTCAAATCATGGACGCTAGATTCAGCCCTGTCACTGATTACATGAGGCTTAAGTGGAAGCCATACTATCACAGTACAACAGATGCTCACAAACCAAAGTATACAAATAGTTTTGTTTTCTACTCTGAAGGTATAGCAAAGAAAACTAACCTGGGGAAACTTTCCTGCCACAGTGCCACAACTATGTATCTCCTTCCATTCACTACTGGGGGGGATAAGTTGTCACCATATACTGTATGTTCCTGGCCTCAGTTTGTAGAGCAGTATCATTCTGGTAGTTGAGGAGCACTTCTGTACTGCAGTTCTTCTTAAACACACACCGAGTTGCAGGCTCTTTCTTTTCACCAATGTTACAAAAGCCATTTATTCACAAACCACATCATAGAAACAAAAACTGAGAAATGAAACCCGAACATCTCATTTCTCTGTAAAAGCACACACCCCAAAGTGTTCATAAATGATGGCTTTACTCACTTAGATTTCTTCTGAACTTGTCTTAGCTAAGGAACCTTTCATGGTAGTATCACACAATGCTATTTATTCATTTGTTTATTTTTATAAGGAGCTCTAACACAGCACTTATACCACAATGCAGGACTCAGTTCTTAGAACAAGGTTTTTCAGGACATTGAGGTGCACTTCTACATGGGCTATTTTCAGGGAAACACGCAACTAGCTGCAGGGTTTTTTCTTACATTTGGGTACAGATGTGTACATATGCAAACTGCCATAACATAGTAAACAGATGAGTTTTGCTCACTGAGACTTCTCCTGAACCTGACTTTGCTCTGGCAACTTCCATGGTTATATGTCACAATGCTATTTTTACATCTGTTCATTCTTATGAGGGACTCTAATCTACCACTCATACTGAATTCTAGTCCTAAACTCATAGAAAAGGGTCATTCAGGGCATTAACATATTGTACTCCCTGGGGCTATTATCCGGGAATACACAATGAGCTGCAGGGTGTTTTGTTACATTAGGGTACAGAAGCATACATGTGCAAACTGCCTTTACCATAGCAAAGTGAGTGGCAAAAAGTGGGCATCTCAGTTCCTTTTAGATGCTCACAAACAAAAGTTTATTGTTAGTCTCTGTTTTCTCTTCTGAATGTATAGTGAAGAAAACTAACCTTGAGAAACTTTTCTGCCTCAGTGCTACAAATGTATATCTCCTTCCATTCACTACTATGGGGTAATTGGTTATCACCATATATTGTATGGTCCTGGCCTCTGTTTGTAGAGTAATATCACTGTGGCAGTTGAGGAGCACTTATCAAATGCAGTTCTTCATAATGAAACCCATAATGAGTCTGTTTATTTACACCAGTGCTGCAAAAGCCTTTTATCTGCAAACTGCATCTTGGCTGCAAAAAAAGAAAGAAAGAAAGAAAGAAAGAAGAAAAGAAGAAAGAAAAAAGAAAAGAAGAAAAGAAAAGGGACCTGTACATCTCATTTCTTTGTAGAATCACACACCCCAAAGGCTTCACAAATGATGTCTTTGCTCTCATAGACTTCTCCTGAAGTTGACCACCCTGAGGAACCTCTCTCTCATGGTGTTATGGCATGATGCTATTGATCCACCTGTTCATTGCATTCCAGGTGTCAATTCATGGAGCAGCATCATACAGGACATTGTGCTACATGGCTACCTGGGCCTCTTATCAGGGAAGCACACAATTAGCTGCATGGTGTTTCCTTGCATTAGGGTACATGAGCATACATATGAAAACTGCCTTTACCATAACAAACTGAGTGACACAAACTGGGCATCTTAGTTCCCTGTAGAAGCTTACAATCCAAAGTATACAAAGTTTCCATTCTCTGTTTTCAAGGTATGGTGTAGAAAACTAAGGTGGGGCTACTTCACTGCCACAGTGTTACAACAGTATATTGCCTTCCATTCTCTACTATGAGAGAATTGGGAAGCACCATATATTGTAAATTCCTGACATCTGTTTGTAGAGTAGTATCATTCTGCTAGTTGAGGAGTACTTTTGCACTGCAATTCTTAATGAAATCCTCAAAGAGTTGCAAGCAGTTTCTTTTCCCAAGTGCCATAAAAAGCCTTTCATTCAAAAACTGCATCTTAGCAGCCAAAATCAAGAAATGAGACATATACGTCTCAGTTCTATGTAGAAGGATACACCCCAAAGGCTTCACGAGTGATGGATTTACTCAATTGGACTTCTCCTGAACTTGACTTAGCTTTGGCACCTTACATGGATAAACACCACAATGCTTTTTTCCCCTTTTTTTTGCAACTCTTGATTCTTATGGGAAACTCTAACTCACCACTAATACTACATTCCAGGCCTCAGTTCCTTCAACAGGGTTGTTCATTACATTAAGATAGTCTGCTCCCTGGGGCTCTCACCAGGGAAACACACAAATAGCTGCAGAGTGTTTCCTTATATGAAGGTACATAAGCATTTGTAAGCAAACTTCCTTGACCATAACAGAGAGATACAAGGTTGGCAAGTTCATTCCTTGTGGAGCTCACAAACCAAAGTATATGGTTAGTTTCTGTTGTTTGTTTTGAACTTGCAGCAAAGAAAAGAAAGCTGGGGAAACTTCAGAGCTGCAGTGATACAACTGTATACTGCCTTCCATTCACTATTATGGCAGAATAGAGAAGCACCATATATTGTAGGTTCCTGGCCTCTGATTGTAGAGCACTATTATTTTGGTAGTGGATGTGGTCCTCTACACTGCATTTGTTCTTAATGAACCACACAATGAGTTTCAGGTTCTTTGTTTTCATCAGTGCTACAAGAGCCTTTTAGTTGCACACCACACCCTAGGAGTAAAATCCAAGAAATGGCAACTGTATATCTCAGTTAGGTATAGAAGCACACATCTCAAAGTCTTCACAAATGTAGGTTTTGCTCACTTAGAATTCTCCTGAACTTGATTTCTCTCAGGAAACTTACATGACTATATGGCACAATGCTATTTATTCATCTCTTCATTATTATGGGGAACTGTAATGCACCACTCATGCTGAATCACAGGCCTCAATTCATACAGCAAGGCAATTCAGGACATTGAGGTACTCTGCTCCCTGTTGCTTTTATCAGAGAAACACACAACTAACTGCAGGGTGTTTTCTTATATTAAAGTACATAAGCATTCACGTGGAAACTGCCTTTACCACAGCAAACTGAGTGACACAAAGTTGGCATCTCAGTTCCTATTATATACTCACAAGCCAAAATATATGGTTAGTTTCTTTTCTCTGTTATGAACTCATAGCAAAGAAAACTAAACTGGGGAAACTTCCCTGCCACAGTACTACGACCGTATATCTCCTTCCATCCAGTCCTATGGGGGAATGTTTTATGTTCCTGGTCTCTGTTTGCAGAGCAGTATCATTCTGGTAGTTGAGGAGCATTTCTCCACTACAGTTCTTCTTAATGAGAAACAAAACATGTTTCAGGCTCTTTCTTTTCACCAGTGTTGCAAAAGACTTTTATTCACAAACTGCATCATAACAGCAAAAACCAAGGAATGCGACCATATATCTTAGTTCTCTGTACAGGCACACAACCCAAAATCTTTGCAAAAGATGTCTTACTCACGTAGTCTTCTGCTGAGCTTGACTTACCTGAGGCACCTTCCATGGCGATATGGCAAAATGCTATTTATTCATAAGTTCATTCTTACAAGACTCTGTAAAGCACCACTTATACTGCATTCTAGGCCTCAATTGGTAGAGAAGGGTTACTCAGGAAATTGAGGAACTCTGCTCATGGGCTAATATCAGTGAAACACACAATGAGCTGCAGGATGTTTTCTTATATAAGGGTACAGAAGCATGGACATACAAACTTCCTTTACCATAGCAAACTGAGTAACACAAAGTGGGGTTGCCTGTTCCTTTCAGAAACTCACCAGCCAAAGTACACAGTGAGTTTCTGTTCTCTATTCTGAATGTATTGTAAAGACTACTAAGCTGGGGGTACTTCCCTGCAGCAGTCCTACAACTGTATATCTCATTCCATTCACAATTATTAGTGAATATGTAAGTACAATATATTGCAGATTCATGGCCTCTGTTTGTAGAGCAGTATCATTCTGGTAGTGGAAGGGCACTGTTCCACTGCATTTCTTCTTTGTTAAATACACGACAAGTTGCAGGGATTTGCTTTTCACCAATGCTGCAAAAGCCTTTTATTCACAACCTGCATTTTACCAGCAAAAACCAAGAAATGAGACCTGTACATCTCATCACTCTGAAGAAGCACACACCCCAAAGTCTTCACAAGTGAAGGCTTGCTCACTTAGACTATTCTAGAACTTGACTTAGCTTTGGTGCCTTCCATAACTATATGGAAAAATGGTAATTTTCCATATGTTCATTTTTATGGGGAAGTCTAATACACCACTCATACTGTATTCCAGGCTTAAATTCTTAGAAGAGGGTTATTCAGGACATTGAGGTTCTCTGCTCCCTGGGGCTTTTATAGGGAAACACACTACTACATGCAGTGTGTTTCTTTACATCAGGGTATATAAGCATACATATGCAAGCAGCCTTTAACATAGCAAAGTGAGTGACACAAAGTTGGTATCTCACTTCCTTTTGGACTCTCAGAAGCCAAAGTATATGGTTAGATTTTGATTTCTTTTTTGAACATATACTGAAGAAAACTGATGTTGGGAAACTTCCCTGCCACAGGGCTGCAACTGTAAATCTTCCATTCACTAAAATGGGGGAATTGTTTATCAACATACACTGTATGTTCCTGGGCTCTGTGTGCACAGCAGTATCATTCTGGTAGGTAAGGAGCACTTCTCCACTGCCGTTCTTCTTAATGAAACACGTAACTATTTTCAGGCCATTTGTTATCCTTTTTTTATTTAAGAGAAAAAAGACACAAGAAAGACAAAAGGCAAAAGAGACAAACAAATGACAACAGCAAATCCACAACAGTAACATTGTATGTTTACAAAACAAGATGATAGTAACTTGACAATGGTTGCAATATTATGTATCATTACCTTCAACATGGTTGTTTACATTAACAGATATAGACATATAAAATTGGTCTAACCATATGAGTATTAACCGATCTTTCTCAATAACTAATACATTCAGCAGTATAGATATTTTAGTTATCTTACATATATGTATATACAGATTTATGTCTTTTCCCTTTTCCCTTCTTTCCTCCTTTTCCCTTTCCCAATTACTTTCGCTTTTTGAACAGTATCTTACCCTTACACAGTATTTATTGTAGATTTTGGGTCATATATACTGTTTCAGTTTCTTACACTATGGAGACAATACAGTACTTACACATGTGAGTTAGATTTATCTCACTTATAAGTATGGTCTCAAGTCGTGTCCATTTACTTATAAAAGTCTCAATGCAATCTTTCTTGATAGATGAGTGGTACTCCACTGTATAAAAATAGCACATCTTTTTTTATCCCTTCTTGATTGACAGACACATGGGTTGTTTCCAAGATGTGGCTATTACAAATTGGGTTGCTATAAACATGGGTGCACAAATATCACTGTGGTATGATGTTTTCAATTCTGGGAAAATGCCCAAAAGTGGAATAACTGGGTTAAATGGTATCTCTAAACCTAGCTTCTTGAGGAATCTTCACACTGCTTTCCACAGTGGGCGGACCAGTCTACACTCACATCAACAGTGGAGAAGAGTTGCTTGTTCCCCACAGCCCGTCCAGCATTTGTTATTCGTTGATTTTTTAAACTTGGCCATTCTTTCTGGAGTGAGATGGAATCTCAGTGTTGTTTTAATTTGCATTTCCCAAATGACCATTGATGTTCAACATTTTTTCATATATTTATTTGTCATTTGTAAGTCTTTCTCTGAGAAGTGTGTATTCATCTCAGGTGATCATTTTTGGATTGAGTCCTTGAATTTTAAGGGCCTGATTTCTTTTAATTCTTTATGCATTTTAGATAGAAGTCCTTTGTCTGATGGACAATTGGCTAAGATATTTTCCCAGTTTGTGGGTTTTCTTTTCACTCTGTTGGAGATTTCCTTGAACATGCAAAAACTTTTTGGCAAGACAAGATCCCAGTTGTTGATTCTAGGAAGTGTTTCCCGTGCAGTTTGATTTTTGTTCAAAAACTCTCTGCCTACTCCTATGTCATCAAGATTTTTACCTACTATGTCTTCTAGCAAGTTTAGTGTCTCTGTTTTAATATTCAGATCTTTGATCCATTTTCACTTTGTTTTAGTACATGGTGGTAGACATGGACCCAATTAAGTTTATGGCATAAAGAAAGCCTGTTTTTCCAGCACCATTTGTAAAAGAGTCTACCTTTCTTCCAATGTACATGTTTGGTCACTTTGTCAAAGATGAGGTGGCTAATTGTGTTTGTAGTTGTGGCTGTATCTTCCAATGTATTCCACGGATCTTCAGGTCTGTTTTGATATCAGTACCAAGCTGATTTTATGACAGTAGCTTTGCAATATATTTTCAAATTGGGGATTATGATTCCTCCTGCCTTACCTTTGTTGTCCAAAACTGCCTTTGCTATTCTAGGCCTCTTCTGGTTCCAGATGAATTTCTGGAATGGTTTCTCTAGCTCTGTGAGATAAGCAAGTGCTATTTTGATTGGGATTGCATTAAATCTGTATAACAATTTTGGGAGAATGGCCATTTTCAGGATGTTTGATCTTCCTATTTATGAACAGGGAATATCTTTCCATTTTCTGAAATCCTCTTCAATTTGTTTTTCAGAGTAATGCAATTTTCACTTACAAAAATTTTACTTCCTTTGTTAGATTGATTCTTAAGTATTTCACATTTTTGGATGTTATAATGAAGGGTGTGGTTTCTCTTGTTTCTCTCTGTGACTTTGTTGTTTGTGTATAGGAATGCTATTGATTTTTGAGTGTTCACTTTGTATCCAGCTACATTACTGAATTTGGTTACTACTTCTAGAAGTTTTCTAACGGATTTTTGGGGGTCTTTTATGTAGAGCATCATATCGTCTGCAAATAATGATAATTTCACTTCTTCCTTTCCTATCCTTATTCCCTTTATTTCTTTCTCTTGTCTAGTTGCTCTGGCTAGTATTTCCAGAACTAAATTGAATAGGATTGGCAATAATGGACATCCTTGTCTTGTTGCTGATTTTATGTTGAATGTTTTCAGTTTTTGTCCATTTAGTAAGATGTTGGCTGTTGGTTTATGATATATGGCTTTTATCAGGTTGAGGTAGAGACCATCTATTCCAATTTTCTGTAGGGTTTTCATCATCAATGGGTGTTGGATTTTGTCACAAGCTTTTTCTGCAACTATTGAAATGATCATGAGAATCTTGTCCTTGGCCCAATTGATATGGTGTACTACATTGATTGATTAGTGTATGTTGAACCATCCCTGCATTCCTGGGATGAATCCCACTTGATCATAGTGTATAATCTTTCTGATAACTTTCTGGATTCTATTTGTCAGTATTTTATTGAGGATTTTTGCATCTATGTTCCTGAGGGAGATTGGTGTGTAATTTTCTTTTTTGGTTGGTTCTTTCTCTGGTTTTGGTATTAGGGTAATACTTGTTTCCAGGATTGAGTTAGGGAGACTTGCTTCCCTTTTGATTTCATTGAAGAGTTTGAGGAGTGTTGGCATTAAGTCTTCCCTAAATTTCTTGTAGAATTGAGCAGCCAGTCCATCAGGGCCCGGGCTTTTCTTTGTTGGTAGGGTCCTAATTGCATTTTAAATTTCATTAGCTGAAACTGGGTTATTCAGCAGCTTTACATCTTCTTGATTCAGCTTTGGTAATTCATAGGTTTCTAGGAATCTGTCCATTTTTTCCATGTTATCGAATCTATGTGAGTAAAGATTTTTGTAGTAGGTGTTGATCTGTATTTCCATAGGGTCTGTAGTGATTTTGCCCTTTTCATTTCTTATTGCATGAATCTGAGTTTTTTCTTTCCTCTTTTTGATAAGGTTGGCTAGGGGTTTATCAATTTTATTTACTCTTTCAAAGAACCAGCACTTTGATTCATTAATTCTTTGTATTGTTTTCTTAGTTTCAATTGCATTAATTTCTGCTGTGATCTTGATAATTTACTCCCTTTTTGGGCTTTGGGATTGACTTGCTCTTCTTTTTCTAGAAGTTTGAGGTGCATCATTAAGTTGTTTATGTATGGTCTTTCTATTTTTCTGATGTGGGAGTTTAGTGCTATAATTTTCCCTCTGAGGACTTCTTTTATTGTGTCCCACAGGTTCTGGTAATTTGTATTGGCATTTTCATTCAATCATAGATATTATTTAATTTCTTCTCTGACCCATTGTTTAGGAGAATATTTAATTTCCATGTGTTTATGGGGTTGTTGTGGGTTTTTTTTTATTCATTTCCAATTTTACTGCACTATGGTCAGATAATTTGCAAGGAATTATTTCAGTTCCTTTGCATTTGCTTAAGCATGTTCTGTGGACCAGTGTATGATCTACTTTATAGGATGACCCATGTGCACCTGAGAAGAACACTCGGTACACATCTACTAGGTCCATTTATTCATAAGTTTGATTCAATTCTATTATTTCTTTGCTGATTTTTTGTTTGGTTGATCTGTCTCTCTGTGATAGTGGGGTGTTAAAGTCCCCTGTTATAACTGTATTGTTGTTTGTTTGGTTTTCATGTCTATTAAGAATTGTCTTACATAGTTGGGTGCTCCCATATTTGGTGCATATATATTTATGATTGTAATCTCTTCCTCTTGAAGTTTTCCCCTAACAAGCATGTAGTGCCCTTCTTCATCTCTTTTGATCATTTTCGCTTTGAAATTCACATTGTCTGCAAACATAACAGCTACCCCTGCTTTTTTCTGAGTTCCTGTTGCATGGAGAATTGTTTTCCAGCCTTTGATTTTTAGTCTGTGAGTTTCCTTTTGAGTTACATGTGTTTCTTGTACACAACATCTTGTTGGATTTTGTTTCTTTTTTTCTTTTTTCTTTTTCTTTTTTTTTTTTTTTTTTTTGCGGCACCAGGGATTGAACTCTCAACTTTGCACCTGCCAGATAGGCACTTAAGCCACTGAGCCAAACTCCCAGCCCTAGTTTTTTGAGGCAGGGTTGCACTATGTAGCTCAGGTCGGCCTTGTGCTCACGCTGTAGCCCAAGCCAGCCTCGAACTCACAATGCTCCACCTACTTCAGCCTCCCGAGTGCTGGGATTAAAGGCATGCACCACCATGCCCGGCTTCTGGGTTTTGTTTCTTAACCCACTCTGCTAGTCTGTTTCTTTTTATTGGTGAGTTGAGACCATTTACATTGATTGATATAACCGATATGTACTGACTCATCCCTTTCATGATATCTTTCTGTTCTTGGTTTTGTACATTTTCTGTTTAATCATTTGCCTGGCTTAGTGGTTTCCTTTTGTTGTTGTTCTTAAGATTGTGACTATCTTTTTCTCTTTCTAGAGTGTCTTCCAGTACTCTTTGTAGTGTTGTTTTGGTGGCCATAAATTTCTTCAATTGTTCTTTGTCATGGAAGAATCTTATTTCTCCAACAATTTTTGAAGACAGTTTTGTAGACTACATCAATCTGGGTTGAAAGTTGCTTTCTTTTAGAATTTGAAATACTTCACTCCAAGATCTTCTTGACTTAAAGGTTTGTGTTGAGAAGTCTGCCATGATTTTGATAGGCTTTCTTTCATAGGTGATCTGTTTCTTTTCTCTGACAGTTTTTAGTATTTTGTCATTGTGCTGTGTTTCTGATACCCTAATTATTATATGTCTGGCTGAAAATTTATTTTGGTTATGGTTAATTGGGATTCTGTATGCCTCACTTACCTATATATCAGATTCTCTTCCCATGTTTGCAAAATTTTCTTCTATTATTTCTGCAAGTAGTCTTCACAAGTCATTAATATTGACCCCTGCTTTTTCATTGATGCCTATTAATCTTACGTTATTTCTGTTGGCAACATCTTGCAGCTGTTGAATTGTTGTTTCCTGGTTCCTTGTCATTTTTAAGAAATCTTTTCTTTCTTGATCCTAAGCTTCCATGCTGTCTTCAAGATTTAAGCTTCTATCTTCAGCTTCACTCAAGATGTTTTGCCAACTCTCCATGTAATTTTTATTTCCTGAATTTCCCTTTGAATCTGTTTCATGCATTCTATTTCTGTCTTATATTATTCAAAGTTTCCATCATTTTCTTATGTTCTTCCATTTTTTTCTTGATCTTCTTTAGTTACACACAGCATTTCTTTCCTAATGATTGTCATTTCATTTTTTAGCTAAGAGATTATTTCTGATTTGATTTTCTGTATAGCTTCCTAGAGTTGTTTCTTTACTTCATTTGCTATTATTTCAGAAAGTTCAGTTGTATGACTTCCAGCGTCTTCCATTTCAGTGTCTCTTGGGTATGTTCTCCATGTGCTGTGGGATTGAGGTTGCCTCTTGGTTTTTCATTTTGTCATTTTCTTGTGGGCCTGGGTGGCTGAGCAGGCAGCCTCCAATGAATTGTACTGGAACACTGTACTAGGTAGAGCTTCAATCCTCCAATATCCCCGTGGCTAGCCAGAGCACACTCCCAGAATATGGTGCTGGATCCTTCTGTTCTGTGGTCTGTGAGGCTGGCCGCATGTTCCCCTGATGTACTTTGTTGTGTTGCTCTGGTAGGCTGGGCTGGTCAAAGTTTGTATCCTCCCTGTAGCTAGCAGGGTCTCACTCCTGGAGCTTGTTGATGGTGCCTAGGACCTGTCTGTGTAGCATTCAGAACCCCTGCAATGCAGGTGGCTAGCAGAGACTCATCCCTGGGGTGTGTCACTGGAACTTTAGCCTGGCTGGGTGGAGTTCAGAATCTCCAGGACCCAGGGGGCTAGATGGAGCACACCCCAGAGTGTGGCACCACAAGGATCTTGTGTCTGGTTCTGAGGAGTTTGGTTGCCTCTGGAGTGTGGGGCAAGCCTGGTCGAGTCGCAGGCATATAGTGCCGGGGCCTTGGTCCTGGTTGCATGGGATTTGCAACCTCTATGACCTTCTGCACCTCTGCACCCCTGAACAATGGCGCTCAAGCCTTGTTCTCTAATGGGAAGAGCTCAAGTTCTCTAAGGCCCTGCAGCTACTCTGGCTGCTCCCTGATGAGCAGCTCTGGAGCTCTGGGCTAGTCTGTTCTCAGTACCTCTGTGTCCTGTGAGGCTGACTGGGCATTCCCCTGATGAACTGTGCTGAGAGTTGGGCTGGATAAATTTCGATCCTCTGTGCAGCTAGTGAGGGTGCACTCCTAAAGTGTGTTGCTGGACCCTCCACCTTACTGGTTGGGGCTCAGAATCTCCAGGACCGAGGCAGCTAGGTGGAGTGCATCCCAGAGTGTGGCACCACCAGGACCTTGCATCTGGCTGTGAGGAGTTCAGAATCTCTGGCCAAGCTCTTTATTTTCAACAGTATTGCAAAAGTCTTTTATTTGCAAACTCCATCTTAGCAACTAAAACCGAGGAACAAGACCCATACATCTCATTTCTCTTTACAAGTACACATCCCAACATTTTCAGAAATGATGACTTTAGTCTGTTAGATTTCTCCTGAACTTGACTTAGCTGTATCACCTTTCATGGTGATATGGCACAATGCTACTTGACCATTTGTTCATTCTTATGAAGGTCTCTAATGCACCACTTATACTACAATACAGCTTTCAAATCGCGGAGCAGGGCCATTCAGTACATGGAGGTACTATTTTCCCTGTGGCTCTTATCAGGGAAACACAGAACTATCTACAGGTTGTTTCCTTACATTGAGGTACATAAGCATTCTTTTGGGAAGTGCCTTTACCATAGTAAATTGAGTATCACAAAGTTGGCATCTGAGTTGATTTTAGATGCTCACACACCAAAGTATATGGTTAGTTTCAGTTTTCTGTTCTGAATGTATAGCAAAAGAAACAAAACTGGGGTAACTTCCCTGCCACTGTGTTTCAGTTGTATATCTCCTATTTAGTACTATGGGAGATTTGGTTATCACCATGCATTGTATGTTCCTGGCACCTGTTTGTACAAGTGAATCATTCTGATAGTTGAGGGACACTACTCCACTGCAGATATTTTCAATGAAACACACAAGTTTCAGTGTCTTTATTTTCACCAGTGCTACAAAAGCTTTTTATTCACAAACTGAACCTTAGCAGGAAAAACGGAGAGATGAGACCCGTACATCTCACTTGTCTTCCCCAAAGTCTTCACAAATGATTCGTTTGCTCTCAGATTTCTCCTGAACTTGACATAGATTTGGAACCTTCCATGGCTATATGGTAAAGTGCTATTTTACCAAATGTTCATTCTTATGGGAAAATCTAAGGCATCACTCATACTGCATTCCTGGCCTCAATTCATAAAAAATAGTCATTCAGCACATTGAGATATACCACTCCTAGGGGCTATTATCAGGGAAACGCACAATGAGCTGCAAGATATTTCTTTACATTAAGGTACATCACCATACACATGCAAACTGCTTTTACCACAGCAAAATGAATGACACAAAGTGGACACTTAGTTCCTTGCAGAGACAGCTTCCATTCTCTGTTCTCAACACAGAGCAAAGAAATCTAAGCTAGGCAAATGTCCCTACCTCAGTGCTACAACTGTATATCACATTTCATTCACTATTTTGGGGGGATTGGGAAGCACTAATTATTGTGGATTCCTGGACTCTTGGTAGAACAGTATCATTGTGGTAGTGGAGGAACCCTTCTCCACTGCAGTTCTTCTTAATGAAACACACAGCACGTTGCGGGCACTTTATTTTCAACAGTGCTGCAAAAGCCTTTCATTTGTAAACTGCATCTTAGCAGCAAGAACCAAGAAATGAGACCTGTACATCTCAGTTCTGTGTAGAAGCACACACTCCAAAGTCTTCACAAATTATGGCTTTGCATATTTGGATTTCTCTGGAACTTGGCTTAACTTTGGCACTTTCCATTACTATATGGCACAATGCTATTTTTCCATCTGTTCATTCTTATTGGGAACTCTAACCCCACCCTCATACTGCATTCCTGGCCTGAATTCTTAGGGAAGGATCATTCAGGACATTGAGGTACTCCAGGTCCCTTAGCCTATTATCAGGGAAACACACATTCACCTGAAGTATGTTTCTTTACATTATTTTATATAAGCATTCATATGGAAAATGCCTTTAACATAAGAAACTGAGTGATACAAAGTGGGCATCTTAGTTTCTTGTAGATGCACACAAACTAAAGTATATGGTTAGTTTCACTTTTCTGTTCTGAATGTATTGCAGTAAAAACTTAACTGGGGAGACTTCCAGCCATAGTGCTACAACTATATATCCCTTCCCATTCACTAGTATGAGACATTTTTGAAGCACCTTATATTGTACGTTTCAGACCTCTGCTTGTAGAGCAGTATCATTCTGCTAGTGGAGTTGCACTTCTCCACTGCATTTCTTCTTAATGAAACACACAAGTTGCACACACTTTCTTTTCACCAGTGCTGCAAAAGACTTTTATTTTCAAACTGCATATTAGATGGAAAAATAGAGAAATGAGACCTGTACATCTTAGTTCTGTGCAGAAGTACAGATCACAAAGTCTTCACAAATGATGACTTTACTCATTTAGACTTCTCATGGCCTTGACTTAACTTTGACACCTTCTGTGGCTATATGGCACAATGGCATTTTTCCATCTGTTCATTCTTGTGGGAAACTCTATTTCATGACTCATGCCTCAATTTTTAGGGAAGCATCATTCAGGACTTTGAGGTACAACACTGCCTAGGGGTATTATCAGAGAAACACACAATGAGGAACAAGATATTTCCTTATGTTAGGGTACATAAACATATATATGCAAAATGCCTTTACCATAGCAAACTGACTGACACAATGTCAGCACCTTAGTTCTTTGAGGAAGTTCACAAACCAAAGTATATGGATCGTTTCTGTTGTCTATTCTGAATGTATAGTGAAGAAAGTTAAGCAATGGAAATAACGTCCACAGTGCTAATACTGTATATCACCTTTCTTTCAGTAGTATGGGGGAATTGTTTATCACCATGTACTGTATGATTCCGGCCTCTGTTTGTGGATCAGTGTCATTCTGATAATTGAGGAGCACTTCTCCACTGTATTTCTCCTTAATGAAACACACGAGTTACAGGCTCTTTGTTTTCACCAGTGCTCCAAAAGAAATTTATTCACAAACTGTGCCTTAGCAGTAAAAAATGAGATATGAGACCTCTATATCTCCATTCTGAGTGGAAGAATGCACCACAAAGTCTTCACAAATGATGGCTTTGCTCATTTAGACTTCTGAACATGAATTAGCTGGGGAAACTTCAGGGTGACATACCACAATGCTATTTTTCCATCTGTTCATTCTTATGGGGAACTCTTAATGCACCACTCATACTTCATTGCTGGCCAAAATTCCTTCAGCAGGGTCTTCAATACATTGAGATACACTGTTCCCTGGGGCTCTCCCCAGCGAAACACACAATGGTTGCAGGATATTTCCTTACATTAAGTTACATAAGCATTCATATGTAAACTGCCTTGACCATAGAAAACTGAGTGACAAAAAGTGGGTATCTTAGTTCCTTGTAGAAGTTCACAAAGCAAAGTGGTTAGTTTCTGTTCTTTGTTCTGAACTTATAGCAAAGAAAAAAAGCTGGGGAAACTTAAATGCTACAGTGCTACAACTGTATATTGCCTTTTATTCACTAATAGTGGGGAATTGGGAAGCGCCATATATTGTAGGTTCCTTGCCTCTGACTGTAGAGCAGTATCATTTTGGTAGTGGAAGTGCACTTTGCCACTGTATTTGTATTTATTTATTTATTTATTTATTTTGCCGTACCAGGTATTGAACTCACGACCTTGTACCTGCCAGGCAGGTGCATAAGCCACTGAGCTAAACTTCTGGCCCTGTGTTTCTTTTTAATGAACCACACAATGTGTTGCAGGCTCTTCATTTTCAATATTGTTGCAAAAGCCTTTTATTCTCAAATTGCATTTTAGGAGTAAAAACCAAGAAATGAGACCTGTAGGTATTAGTTCTCTATAGAAGCACACACCCCAAAGACTTCACAAATGATGATTTTTTTTTTTTGTGGCACTGGGGATTGAACTCACAACCTCGCACCCACCAGGGCAGGCGCTTAAGCCACTGAGTCAAATTCCCAGCCCTGCTTTTTTGAGGCAGGGTCACCCTATGTAGCTCAGGTCAGCCTTGTGCTCGCATTGTAGCCCCAGCCGGTCTCGAACTCACAATACTGCTCCTACCTCAGCCTCCCGAGTGCTGGGATTAAAGGCGTGCACCACCACACTCGGCTACAAATGATGATTTTGCTCATATAGACTTCTCCTGAAGTTGACTTAGCTGAGGTGTCTTTCGTGGTGATATAGAATAGTGCGACTTATCCATCTGATCATTCTTATAAGGATCTCTAAGCACCTCTCATATTACATTCCATGATTCTTCTCATAGAGCAGGCTCTTTCAGGACATTGTGGAACCCTGCTCCATTGGCTAATATTAGGAATACCCACAACTAGCTGCATGGTGTTTCCTTTCATTAGGGTACATAAGGATACATATGCAAACTGCCTTTACTGTAGCAAACTAAGAGATAGAAAGTTGGCATCTCAGTTTCTACTAGACACTCACTAACCAATACATATGGTTAGTTTCTGTTTTCTGTTCTGAATGTATAGAAAAGAAAACCAACCTGGGGAAAATTCCCTGCCACTGTGCTGCAACTGTGTATCTCCTTCAATTCACTGCTATGGGGAAATTTGTCATCACCATATATTGTATGTTTCTGGCCTCTGTTTCTAGAGTAGTATCATTCTTGCAGTTGAGGAGCACTTCTCCACTAGAGTTCTGCTTACTGAAACACACTATAAGTTGCAGGGTTTTTCTTTTCACAAGTGCTGCAGAAGCCCTTTATTCAAAAACTGAATCTTAGCAGCAAAAACAGAAATGACACCTGTACATCTAATTTATTTGAAGAAGTATACACTCCAAAGTCTTAACAAATCATGACTTTTCTCATGCAGACTTTTCCTGAAGATGACTTAGCTTTACATCTTCCATGACTATATGACACAATGCTATTTTTCCAAATGTTCATTCTGTTGGGGAACTCTAACACACTGCTCATACTGCATGCCAGCTCTCAATTAGTAGAGCAGGATCATTCAGGACATTGAGGTATTGTGTTCCATGACCTATTATCAGGGAAGCACACCACTAGCTACAGTGTGTTTTACTTAGGGAACAGAAGCATACATATGCAAACTGCCTTTACCATAGCTGAGTGATACAAAGTGAACATATCAGTTCCTTGTTGAAGTTCACAAACAGAAGTATATGCTTAGTTTCTTTTCTCTGTTTCTGAATGTATATCATAGAAAACTAAGCATGGGAAACTTCCCAGACAGTGCTACATCTGTATGTCTCCTTTCATTCACTGCTATGGGGGGATTGGTTATCACCCTATATTGGATGTTCCTGGCCTCTATTTGTAGAGCAGTAGTATTCGGACAGTTGAGCAGCACTTCTCCACTGCACTTTTCCTCAAAGAATCACAAAACGAGTTGGAGGCTCTTTATTTTCACCAGTGCCACAAAAACCTTTTATTCAAAAATTGCATCTTAGCAGCAAAAACCAAGATATGAGACCAACACGTCTCATTTCTCTATAGAAGCACACCACAAAGTGTTAAAAAATGATGCCTTTGCTCACATAGACTTCTCCAGAACTTGGTTTAACTGGAGCAACTTCCATGGTGATATAGCAAAATGCTAATTATCCATCTGATCATTCTTGTAAGGATCTCTAAGCACCACTCATATTACATTCCACACTTCAATTCATAGAGCAGGATTATTCAGGATATTGAGGTACCCTTCTCCATGGCCTATCAGGGAAACACACAATAAGCTGCTGTGTGTTTTCTTACATTACAGTACAAAAGCATGCATATGGAAACTGCCTACACCATATAAAACCGAGTGACAAAATGTGGAAATCAAAGTTCCTTGAAGAAATCCAGAAGCCAAAGTATACAACTAGTTTTGCCCTCTGTTCTGAATGTATAGCGAAGAAAACTAAGCTGATGAAACTTCCCTGTCACAGTGCTACAACTGTATAACACCTTCCATTCACTACTACGTTGGAATTGGGAAGTACCATATATTGTAAGTTCCTGGTCTCTGTTTGTATAACAGTATCATTCTTTTAGTGAGGTGCACGTCTTTACTGCATTTCTTCTTAATGAAGTGCTCAAGTTGTTGCAGGCACTTTCTTTTTGCAAGTGCTGCACAAGTATTTTATCCATAAACTGCATCTTAACAGCAAAAATGGAGAAATCAGACCCATACATCTCAGTTCTGTGTAGAAGCACTCACCCCAATGTGTTCACAAGTGATGGCATTGCTCACTTAATCTTCCCCGAATTTGACTTAGATTTGGTACCTTCCATGGGTATATGGCACAATGATATTTTTCCATCTCTTCATTCTTTTGGGAACTCTAACACAAAATTCATATTGCACTCAAGGTCTCAATTTGTAGAAAAGGGTCATTCAGAGCATTGAGGTACTCCACTCCCTGAGGCTCTTATCAGGAAAACACACATCTAGTGGTAGGATATTTCCTTATGTTAGGGCACAAAAACATACTGATGCAAGCTGCCTTTACCATAGCCAACTAAGTGACACAAAGTGGACATCATAGTTCCTTGTAGAAGCTCATAATCCGTAGAAAACGTTTAGTTTCTGTTCTCTGTTCAGAATGTACATTGAAGAAAACTAATCTGGAGAAACTTCCCTGCTACAGTGCTACAACTGTACATCACTTTCTATTCACTACAATTTGAGAATTGGAAAGCACCATGTATTGTAGGTTCCTGGCCTCTGTTTGTAGAGCAGTAACGTTTTAGTAGAGGAGGTGCCCTTCTTCACTGCATTTCTTCTTAATGAAACACACAGAGAATTGCAGGCGCTTTCTTTTCATGAGTGTTGCAAATGCCTTTTATTGGCAAACTGTATCTTAGCTGCAAAAACCAAGAAATTAGACCCTTACATCTCAGTTCTGTATAGAAGCACACACTCCAATGTCTTCACAAATGATAGCTTTGCTCACTTAGACTTCTCCTGAACTTCATTTAGCTTTGGCAACTTCCATGCCTATATATCACAATGCTATTTTTCCATCTGTCCGTTGTTATGGGGAACACTAACACACCACTTGTACAAGTTTCCAGACCTCAATTCGCAGAGGAGAGTCATTCAAGACATTGAGGTACTTGGCTCCATGGGTTATTATTAGGGAAACACACAACTAGCTGCAGGGTTTTTCTTACATTAGGGTACAGAAGCATACATATGCAAACTGCTTATATCATAGCAAACTGAGTGATACAAAGTGTGGGTCACAATTCCTTGTAGAAATTCACAAGCCAAAGTATAGGGTTAGTTTTTGTCTTCAGTCCTGAATGTATAGCGAAGAAAACTAAGCTGGGCAGGCTGGGGATTTAGGTCAGTGGTGTAAGTGCCTGCCTGGCAAGTGCAAGGTCATGAGTTCAATCCCTGGTTAAAAAAAAAGCCACTAAGCTGGGGAAATTTCCCTGTTGCAGTGGTATAACTGTACATCACCTTCCATTCACTACTATGGGGGAATTAGGAAGTACCATATATTGTAGCTTTCTGGCCTCTGTTTTCAGAGCAGTTTTATTCTGGTGGTGGATGTGCCCTTCCTCAGTGCATTTCTTCTGAACAAAACACACAACGAGTTTCAGGGACTTTCTTTCAGAAATGTTGCAAAAGCCTTTTATTCACAAACAAAATCTTAGCAGCAAAAACTGAGAAATGAAATCTGTACATCTCAATTCTGTGTAGAAGAACACATGCCAAGTCTTCACAAATGATGACTTTGCTCACTTAAAGTTTTCCTGAAATTGACTTAGCTTTGGCATCTTCTGTGGCTATATGGTACAATGCCGTTTTCCCAAATGTTCATTCTTATAGGAAACTGTAATACAGCATTCACACTGAATTCCAGGCCTCAATTTGTAGAGAAGGGTCATTCAGAACATTGAGATATTCCAACCACTGGGGCTATTATCAGGGCAACACACAATGACCTGCAGGGGGTTTATTTACATTAGGTAACTTGAGCATATATATGAAAACTGCTTTTACCATAAAAAGCTGAGTGACAAAAAATGGGTGTCATAGAACCTCACAAACCAAAGAATAGAGTGAATTTCTGACCTTGTTCTGAAATTATGTTAAAAAAAAACCTTCCCTGCCACAGTGCTGCAACTGCAGATCTCTTTCCATTCACTACTATGGAGTAATTGTTTGTCACCATATATTTTATGTTCCTGGCCTCTGTTTGTAGAGCAGTATCATTCTGGCAGTGGAGGTACACTACTGCACTGAATTTGTTCTTAATGAAACACAGAACGAGTTTCAGGGGTCTTCTTTTCACTAGTGAAACAAAAGGCTTTTATTCACAAACTGCATCTTAGCAGCAGTAAGATCTGAGAAATTAGACCTCTAGGTCTCACTACTCTTTAGGAGCATACACCCAAAATCTTTGTAAATGACGGCTTTGCTCACATAGACTTCTCCTAAACTTGACTTGCCTGAGGTATCTTCCATTTTTGATATGGCACAATGTTGTTTATTCATGTGCTTATTCTTATAAGGGTCTCAAACGCACCCTCCATTGTACATTCCAGGCCTAAATTCTTAGGGTAGGGTCATTCAAGAAATTGAGGTACTCCACTCCCTGGGGCTATTTTCAAGGAAACACACAATGAGCTGCCAGATTTTTCCTTACATTAGGATACATAAGCATGCGTATGCAAACTACCTTTAGCATAGCAAACTGAGTGACAAAAGTTGGGATCTCAATTACTTGTCAAAACTGACAAGCCAAAGTATATGGTTAGTTTCTGTTCTCTGTTGTGATCCTATAGCAAAGAAAACTAAGCTGGGTCTACTTCGCTGCTACAGTGCTACAACTATGTATCTCCTTGTCTTCACTAGTATGTGGGAATTCATTATCACCACTTATTTTATGTTCCAGGCCTCTGTTTGTAGACCAGTATCATTCTGGTAGTGGAGGTGCACTTTTCCACTGCATTTCTCCTAAATGAAACACATTCATTACAGGCTATTTCTTTTCAAAAGTGCTGGAAAAGCCTTTTATTCACAATCTTCATTTTAATAGCAAAAACCCAGAAATGAGACTCGTATGTCTCACTTCTCTGTCAAAGCATCCCTGCCAAAGTGCTCACAAATGATGGTTTTTCTCACTTAGAATTCTCCTGAACTTGATTTAAATGGGAGAAAATTCCACAGCAATATGGTACACTGCTATTTACCCATCTGTTCTTTCTTATGGGGAACTCTAAGACACCACTCATACTGCATTCCAGACCTCAATTCTTAGAGAAGGGTCATTCTGGACAGTGAGACACTCCACTTCCTGTGGCAATGATCAGGGAAACACAAAATTAGTTGCATTGGGTTTTCTTACATTAGGGTGCAGAAACATACATGTGCAAACTGCCTTTACAATACCAAACTGAGTGACACAAAGTAGGCATCTTCATTCCTTGTAGAAGCTCACAAACCAAAGCATATGGTTAGTTTCTGTTTTCTGTTCTGAACTTATAGCAAAGAAACCCAAGTTGGGGAAACTTCCCTGCTGTACTACTACAACTGTGTACCACCTCCCATTCACTATTATGGCTGAACTGGGATGCCCCAATTATTGTAGGTTCCTGGCCTCTGTTTTGGGAGCATTATTATTCTGATAATGGAGGTGCACTTCTCCACTGCATTTCTTCTTAATGAAACACACACTGAGTTGCAGGCACTTTCTTATCACAAGTGATGGAAAAGCCTTTAATTTGCAAGTGTATCTTAGCAGTAAAAACTGAGAAATGAGACCTGTATATCTCAATTCTGTGTAGAAGCACACACCCCAAAGTCTTCACAGATGATGGATTTGCTCACTTAGACTTCTGGTGAACTTGACTTAGCTTTGATACCTTCCATGTCTATATGGCACAGTGCAATTTTTACATCTGTTCATTCTTATGGGGAACTGAAACACACCACTTACACTGCATTCCAGGCCTCAATTTGTAGAGAAGGGTCATTCAGGACATTGAGGTACTGTACTCCCCAGGACTATTTTCAGGGACTCATATAATGAGCTGCAGGGTGTTTTCTTCCATAAAGGTACATAAGCATACATATGCAAATTGCCTTTACCATATAAAACTGAGTGACACAAAGTGGACATCATACTACCCTGTAGAAGTTCACAAAAATAAGTATATGGTTAGATTCTCTTCTCTGTTTTGAACATGTAACAAAGAATCCTAAGCTGGGGAAACTTCCCTGCAACAGTTCTTCAACTGTATATCTCCTTCCATTCACTAGCGTGGGAGTTGGTTATCACTATATATTGTGTATCCTGGCCTCTGTAGAGCAGTAACATTCTGGTAGTTCAGGAACACTTCTCCACTGTAGTTCTTCTTAATGAAACACAGAACCAGTTGTAGGCTCTGTCTTTTCACAAGTGCTGCAAAAGACTTATATGCAATCTGCATCTTAGCAGCAGAAACCAAGAAATGAGACCCTTACATCTGTTTCCCTGTAGAAGCACATACCCTAACATCTTTACAAATGATGACTTTGCTCAGGTAGAGTTTTTCAGAACTTCACTTATCTGGGGGCACTTTCCGTGGTGATATGGCACAATGCTATTTATCCATCTGTTCATTCTTATAAGGATCTCTAATGCACTATTCATAGTGCTTTTCTGGTCTCAGTTCGTAGAGCAGGGCCAATCAAGTCATTGAGGTTCTCTGCTCCTTGTGCTATTTTCGAGGAAACACACAACTATCTGCAGGGTGTTTTCTTACATTAGGGTACAGAAGGATACATATGCCCACTGCCTCTACCATAGCAAAGTTTGTGACAGACAGTTGGCCTCTTAGATTCTTTTAGACTCTCATGAACTAAAGTATATTGTTAGTTTCTGTTTTGTGTTCTGAATATACAGTGAAGAAAACTAACCTGGGCAAACTTCCCTGCCATCGTGTTGCAATTGTATGTCTCCCTCCTTTCACTACTATGAGGGAATTGGTTATAATCATATATTGTATGTTTATGGCCTTTATGTGTAGAGCAGTATCATTCTGGTAGTTGAGTAGCACTTCTTCACTGCAGTTCTTCTTAATGAAGCACACAATGAGTTGCAGTCTCTTTATTTTCACTAGTGTGGCAAAAGCCTTTTATTCGCAAATTGCATCTTAGCTGCAAAAACCGAGAAATGAGACATGTGCATCTCATTTGTTTGTAGAAGCACATATCCCAAAGTCTTCACAAATCATGGCTTTGCTAACATAGACTTCTCCTGCCCTTGATTTACTTGGGGCACCTGCCATTGTGATACAGCACATTGCTATATATGCATGTGTTCTTCAGTATAATGATCTCTAACGCATCTCTCTTACTGCATTCCAGGCCTCAATTGGTAGAGCAGGGTTATTCAGGACATTGAAGTACTGTGCTCCATGGGCTATTATTAGGGAAACACACAAGTAGCTGCAGGTCGTTTCCTTACATATGTACATAAGCATGCATATGCAAACTGCTTTTACCATAGCAAACTGATTGACACAAAGTGGGCTCCTTGTAGAAGCTCACAAACCTAGTATCCAGTTAGTTTCTGTTCTCTGTTCTGCAACTGTATGTCGAGTTACATTCGCTACTATGGGGGAATTGAAAATCACCAAATATTGTATGTTCCTGGCCTCTATTTGTACAGCAGTATCATTTTGACAGTGGAGGTGCACCTCTCCACCGCAGTTTCTCTTAATGAAACACACGATGAGTTGCAGGCACTTTCATTTCACTAGTACTGCAATAGCCTTTTATTTGCAAACTGTGTCTTAGCTGGAAAAAAAGAAATGGAGCCTGTACCTCTCAGTTCTGGGTACAGGCAAAGAATTAACAAATGATGGGCTTTTTTCTCTTCCATTTCTCTTGAAACTCACTTACCTGGTGCACCTTGCATGGTGATTTGGCACAATGTTATTTATCCACCTGTTCATTCTAATGGGGAACACTAATGCACAACTCATACTGCATTCCAGGCCTCAATTTGTAGAGTAGCGTCATTCAGGTCATTGAGGTACTCCACTCCCTGTGACTATTATCAGGGAAAAACACAACTCCTGCAGAGCATTTCCTTACATTAGGGCATATAAGCATACATAAGCAAACTGCCTTTAACAGAGTAAACTGAGTGACACAAAGTTGGCATCTCAGTGCCTTTTAGACCTTCAGAAACTAAAGTATACAGTTAGTTTTTGTTATCTATTACGAACGCGTTGCAAAGAAAAATACCCTGGGGAAACTTCTCTGACACAGTTCTACAACTGTGTATCTCCTTTCATTCCTACGATGGGAGAATTGGTAATCAGTATGTATTGTATGTTACTTGCCTTTGTTTGTAAAGCACTATCATTCTGTGAGTTCAGGAGCACTTTTCCACTGTAGTTCTTTTTAATGAAACCCACAACAAGTTGCAGGCTCTTTATTTTCAACAGTGCTGCAAAAGCCTTTTTTTGGTAAACTGCATCTTAGCAGCAAAAACAGAGAAATGAGGCCTTTATATCTCATTTCTTTGTAGAAGCACACACCCCAAATCTTCACAAATAATGGCTTTTGTAACTGACAGTTTTCCTGAACTTGACTAAGCTGGGGCACCTTCTATGGTGATATGGCATAATACTATGCATCCATCTGTTCATTCTTTTAAGGATCTCTAAGCACCACTCATACTTCAATCCAGGGCTCCATTGGTAGGGCAGGGCCATTCTGGACATTGAAGTACTCTGCTCCATTGGATATTATCAGGGAAACAAACGGCTAGCTGCAGGGTGTCTTCTTACATTTGGGTACAGAAGCATATATATGCAAACTGCCTTTACCATAGCAAACAGAGTGATACAATGTGGGAATCACAGTTCCTTGCAGAAACTCACAAACCAAAGTATTCACTTAGTTTCTGTTCTGTGTTCTGAACATACAGAGAAGAAATCAAAGTTGGGGAAACTTCTCTGCCACAGTGCTACAACTGTGTATCACCTTCCATTCCCTGCTATGAGGAAATTGGGACACACCATATATTGTATTTTATTTGCTTCTGTTTGTAGAGAACTATCGTTCTGGTAGTGGATGTGCACTTCTCCACTGCATTTCTTCTTAATGAATCATGCAAAAAGTTGCAGGGACTTTCATTTCACCAGTGCTTCAAAAGCCTTTTATTCACAAACTGTATTTTACTGGCAAATACCAAAAAACGAGACCCATAAAACTCAGTTCCCTGTAGAAGCACACACACCAATGTCTTCAAAAATGCTGGGTTTGCTCATTTAGATTTCTTGTGAACTTGCCTTAGCTTTGGCACCTTCCATGGCCTTATGGCACAATGCTATTTTTCCATCAGTTCATTCTTATGGGGATCTCTAACTCACCACTCGTACTGCATTCCAGGCCTCAATTCATCAAAAAGTGTCATTTAAAACATTGAGGTACTCCACTCACTGGGGCTTTTTTCAGAGAAACCCACAACTAGCTACAGCATGTTCCCTTTTATTAGGATACATAAGCATACATATGCAAAGTGCCTTTACCATAGCAAACGAGTGACATAAAGTTGGCCTCTGAGTTCCCTTTAGAGGCACACATTCCAAAGTATGCCATTAGTTTCTGTTTTCTGTTCTGAACATATAGTAAGATGAACTAACCTGGGGAAACTCCCCTGTCACAGTGCTACAACTGTTTGTCTCCTTCCATTCTCTACTCTGGGGAAATTATTTATTACCATATCTTGTATGTTCCTGGCCTCTGTTTGCAGAGCAGTGTCATTCTGGTAGTTGAGAAGCACTTCTCCACTGCAGTTCTTTTTAATGAAACACACAATGAGGTGCAGGATCTTTATTTTCACCAGTGCTCCAAAAGTCTTTTATTCGCAAACTGCATCTTAACAGAAAAAGACAAGAAATGAGACCTATACATCTCATTTCTATAAAGAAGAACACACCCCAACATCTTCGCAAATGATGGCTTTCTTCATGTAGACTTCTCCTTAACTTGGCTTAGCTCTGGTACCTTCCATTATGATATGACACTATGTCCTTTATCCAACTCTTCATTCTTATAAGAATCTCTAACACACCACTCATACTGCTTTCTAGGCCTCAATTCATAGAGCAGGGTCATTCAGGACATTGAGGTACTCTGCTACATGGGTTCTTATCAGGAAAACACACAAATAGCTGTAGGTTGTTTTCTTACATTAGGGTACAGAAGCATACACACGTAAACTTCCTTTACTATAGCAAACTGAGTGACAAAAGGGGGAATCACAGTTCCTTGTAGAAACTCACAAACCACAATATACAATTAGTATCTGTTCTCTGTTCTGAACACATAGTGAAGAAAACAAACCTGCTGCAGTGCTACAACTGTATATTCCCTTCCATTCACTTCTTTGGGGGAATTCGAAGTACCATATATTATAACTTCCTGGCCTCTGTTTGTAGATCAGTATCAGTAGTGGAGGTGCAATTCTGCACTGCATTACTTTTTTTTTTACTTATTTTTTTATTTTTTAAAAAGTAAAACACACAAAAATGGAATGAAATGATACTGAATTTCAAAAAAATTAGGGAATTAACATTAACTAACATATTGCATTTTTTGTCTTAGAAGTTGCTATTCAGATTATAAAATCTGGGCACAGAAGTGATCAATCAAACAGTGACCACCCAAACTGTTCTTTTTGATGGACTAATAGATTAGTAGTATAGTTATCTATCTAGCATACATATACATACAAACATTTACATGTGTTTTCAAACATACATATAATCTTTTCTTTTCTTCTTTTTCCTTTCCCCTATCCTAGTTGTTTTGTCCTTTTCAGCATGTTCATTATTACAATATCTTTTGAATACTTAGGATCTTATCACTCTTTTAGATTTTTATTTTATTTTTTATACTAGGGAGACAATATATTTATTAAAGTGTGTTTGATTTATTTCACTTATGGGTATAGTCTCGAGTTGCCTCCTTTTACCTGTAAAAGCCTCAAGATTATTTTCTTTATAACTGAGTAATATTCCATTGTATAAAAATACCATATCTTTTTTATATATTCTGTGGTTGATGAGCATTTTGATTGTTTCCAAGATTTAGCTATTTCAAATTGTGCTGCTATAAACGTGGGTGCACATATATCACTTTGGCATGACATTTTAAAATTTTTTCAGAAAATACCCTGAAGTGGAATAGCTGGATTAAATGGGATTTCCAATCCTAGTTTTTTGAGGAATCTCGACACTGATTTCCACAGTGGTTACACCAGCCTACACTCCCACCAGCAGTGCAGAAATGTTCCTTTTTCCCCACAACCTCACCAACATTTGGTATTAGTTGATTTCTTGATGGCAGCTATCCTTTCTGGAGTGAGATGGAATCTCAGTGCTGTTTTGATTTGCATTTCTTGAATAACCAGTGATGTTGAGCATGTCTTCATGTATTTATTTCCCATTTACATTTCTTCAGCTGAGAAGTGTGTGTTCATCTCAGATGCACATTTTTGGATTGGGTCTTTGAATTTGGGGGAACCTGATGTTTTTCAATTCTTGATATGTTCTAGGTATAAGTCCTTTGTCGAGGGACAGCTAGCTAAAATTCTTCCCTATTCTGTTGGCTTTCTCTTCACTTTGTTGGTGATTTCTTTTGAGGTACAAAAACTTTTTAATAAGTAGAAATCTCAGTTGATTCTTTGAAGTACTTCCCATGTGGTTTGCATTTTGTCATGAACTCTTTGCCTACCTATATGCCTTCAAGATTTCTACCTACGTTGTCTTCCAGCAGATTCAGTATTTCTGATTTAATACTTAGATCTTTGATCCATTTTGACTTGAGTTTACTGCATGGTGATAAACATGTGTTTAGTTTCACTCTTTGGCATGTGGAAAGCCATTTTTTTCCAGCACCACTTATTAAGGAGACTATCTTTCTTCCAATGAACATGATTAGCCCCTTTGTCAAAAATAAGGTGGCTTATTGTCTTTGTCATTGTGTGTGCATCTTCTAATCTGTTCCATTGATCCTCAAGTCTGTTTTTCTCAGTACCATACTGATTTTATCACTGTAGCTTTGTAGTATAATTTCAAGTCAGAGATTGTGATGCCTCCTGCCTTGCCTTTGTTGCCCAGGACAGCTTTTTCTATTCTAGGTCTCTTATGTTTCCAAATGAATTTTAGGAATGTCTTCTTCAGATCCATAAGGTAAGTTAGTGGGATTTTGATCAGAATTGCTTTAATTCGAGCCAGACTTAGGGTCAGGGTGGCGCCACATTCTGGGGTACATTCTGCCTAGTTCTCTGGAACAGGGAGGCCTTGACCAACACCGAATTAAGGCAGAGACTCCACCCATATGACCCGGGAGGCCGCCCTCACTTGCTGCACACAGGATCCAGCTCTACTGGGTCCTGGGACTCAGTGTGACCCAAGACTCAGTGTGACCCTTAGGGGAATGACCGGCCAGTCTCACAGGACACAGAGGTACTCAGCCCAGCCCAGCTCAGCCCAGGACCCCAGAGCTGCTCAGCAGGGACTGACCAGTATAGCTGCAGGGCCTTGGAGAGCTTGGGCTCCCCCCACCACAGTTCAGAGTGCACGTGAGCTCCACACTTCAGTGGAGTGGCCCATGTGCTGCATCCTAGAGCTTGCTGAACCCACCCAGCCAAGAGCAAGGCCCTGGCACTGTAGGCCTGGGACTCGCCCAGGCTTTCCTGGTACAGAGGAACCCCTGAACTCCTTGCAGCCAGACTTAGCATCAGGGCAGTGCCACATTCCAGGGTACACTCTGCCTAACTCCCTGGGATCGGGAGGCCTCAGCCCCCACCCAGTTAAGGCGTAGGCACCAACCACACACCCCGGGAGGCTGCCCTCACTTTCTGTGCACAGGATCCAGCTCTACCAGGTCCCGTGATTCAGTGCAACCCAAGACTCAGCGTGACCCTCAGGGGAACGCCCAGTCAGCCTCGCAGGACACAGAGCCACATAGGTTCTAGAAGAAAATGACAAAACAAAAGACCAAGAGGCAGTGTCAGTCCCCCAGACCACAAAGAACAAACCCAAGAGACACTGACTCCCACTGAAGACAGTGGGAGTCACAAAAATGGACTTTCTGAAATGATAGAAAATGCAATAAAGAAACAGCTTGATGAAGCTAAAGAGAAATTCAAATCAGAAATATTCTCTCAGCTAAAAAATGAAATGAGAATCATTATTAAAGAAATGTGTGTATCTAAACAAGAGCAAGATAAAAAAATAGAACTTAAGAAAATGATCAAAACCTTGAATGAACAATATAAGACACAAACAGAATGCATGAAACAAATGAAAAGGGAAATATAGGAAATGAAAAGCTCCATCGAAAGTTTGAAAAACCACTGAAATGAAGCTGAAGATAGAATCTCAGATCTTGAAGACAGCATGGAGAGCATGGCCAGGAAAGAAAAGATCTCCTAAAAATAGTAAGGAACCAAGAAACGACAATTCAACAGCTACAAGACGATGCCAAGAGAAATAACAGAAGATTAATAGGCATAAATGAAAAAGCAGGGGTCAATACTAATGACCTTTGCAGATTATTCACAGAAATAATAGCAGAAAACTTTCCAAACATGGGAAGAAAATCTGAAATACTGGTAACTGAGGCATACAGAACCCCAATTAACCACAACCAAAATAAATCCTCACCCAGACATATAATAATAAGGGTATCAGAAATACAGCACAAGAACAAAATACTAAAAGCTGTCAGAGAAAAGAAACAGATCACCTATGAAGGAAAGCCTATCAGAATCA
>RJWM01020037.1:0-37823 GCA_004363535.1 Dasyprocta punctata
TGGAGTTCCTAGGAAATCTCAGAGCCTGCCCACAGCTCATTTAGGTGACCTGAAGCATCTGTAACCTTTCCCAGGAGGGATATACGTCTGATACATGCTTCAACTAGAGAATGATGAGACCACAGGTAGGGATGTCACAAACATTCCCCTCTGTCTTGTGAATTTTAAAGGTAGGAAAAGGAGCGCACAGCCTGAGAGCCTACTGAGAGTCGTTTATCCATTTGTTCATTTATGCATCCACCCATTCATTCACCCCTCTAATTCATTCAGAACATAATGGCTCTGGTGGCAGGTTTCCTAAGTTGAATTGCTACGTTTTCCCTTCTATAAAATGGGAAATAATTATAGTAACAACCCTAACAGTTGGCTTCCTGGAAGAAACCCTACCTGAGCACAGTGACTGGCACAGACTTAGCACTGATACTGTTACCTACTCCTATGATGAAGATGCTGCTGGTGATGGTGATGATAGAGGAAACCTGCACAAAGGTGAATAGTGGAGATGCATAACTGCTGCAGATGGAATGCAGACAGACAAAATTGTCAAAGTCTGCCCTGAATAATTCAGGCTGGATTGATGCTTCTGTTACCGTTGTTTTAAGACTTGTTTGGCTTTCAAAGGGATATGAAAATATATGGACACTTTCTCTGCACTTTCTAGTTTACATGGGTCAGCTGCACACCTACAATTAAACCTCAAAAGAATATCAGGTGGCCCTCATGTTCAGCAGATTTTTTTAAAAACCATCCTTTCCTGGGCTTGTTCCTTCCATCACTGTCAATGTGTCACTTCCCTTCCACATTCCCTCTAATGCATTTGCTAAAAAACAATTTCCAAACTCTGCTTGTTACCAAGAGAGACAATAAGAAAGAGAGAAAGGAGCTGGAATGTGTTCTTTGAAGAGTCAAAGATTCTAGCATTTCGCTTTCTAGAGGCTCTGCCTTTGAGTGACATTGAGGTCTGTTTACAAATCTTTAACAGGAACCAGTGATCCTTTCCTAAAATCTAAACTGCAGGCCAGAATCACCTTTGAATTGATTACAGTGGATTTGTTTGGGTTGCACATTTCTCCAGAATTTTAACAAAGGATCTTTTGGGATTGCTATTGGGAGGATGGGAGCCATGAAACAATTGATGTGAGAGAAGGGGGCTTCCCAGGTCCCCACAGTTACCACAACTTTCCTACTAGGATTATTTTCTTCTCTCTGTTACTTTTTCTCCACCTTCTACCCAGGTCGAGCATCATTTCTGCTCATAGAAAGTAACATTCAACCTACAAAATTAAGGAAGAGGAGTGGGAAGAAAGATAGACTTAAAATCCAGGTAAGTGAGTTTCAACAATTCTGTTTTTCAGAACATCAAGATGTACACCTAGAAAAAATACATACAAGATGTACACCTAGAAAAAAAACAAAACCAAATTATGTGTATTGATGGTCCACACATGTTGGCATAGAAACATAAGATGATCCTTTATGCCACATGATGCCATCAAATTCTAAATTATTAAATCATAAAAACAACAAAAATTTAAGATGGCCACAGACCCACACAATGCCCAGTAACAACTAACCATGTCTGTAAGATACTTCCTTGGCCGTCAATCCTGGAGCCTGCTGAGTCTCTCTGCAGCTCATCTTGCTTTTGCAGCTTGAGGGTAACAGAGTCTACACCTACAAATGCAAGGCTGCCGCAGCAGTCATCCTAGCTCCTCCATCCAGCTCATCCCTGATCTGGTCTCTTTTCACACATACAAGAAAGTCCACAGATCTTTCCACCTGGTCACAGCTATGCAGTGCTGCTTGGTACAGGAATGTGCTCAGGGGCACACCAGCCAGACAAGTTATCTAACAGCCCTGAAGAGCAGAAGTCAGGACCACCTGTGTGGGGAACCTGTGATTAGGCAGGTTTCTGACATATCAGAGCAGAGGGACCATGACATTAGGGGCAGGACCACATATCTTGTTGGCCTAAATTTGCCCTGTCATCCTGCAGCCTGGACAAGACCTCTGCTCCCACCAGCTTAAACAAAGCTAAAAGAATTGTAGGGACCTTCACCACTGCTGAGAGAAATTGAGCAATAGCCTCCCAGCAGGCTGAATCGCAATGTGTTCCTTGAGAAATTATATACTTTTAACCTCTAAAACAATATAATTTAAAGGTGAATGTATTTTTCCTCAATAGTTACAGAGCCTCTTATTTCCTCTAAAGATCTTAGGTAGGAGGTTATTTTGCTGCCCCTGCATATATATTTAAAGAGATAGCTACAATGGACTCACTTCCAAATATAAGTTTTGATAGAGAGGTATTTAGAATACCCATGAAAGTAACTTTTTTGCACAGGATTTCATTTTCACTTAACCCAGTTTTGTAACCAAAGTATACATGTTCATCCTATTTCTCGTAATGACAACAAAATCTTTCCAGGCCCTAAGACTGGAAAAGTTTAACTTTTTTGACTCATACTGTCCATCGTTCATCATATCTTTTCATTCAGTCATTCCATCACTGGGCTAGTAAGGCAGGCATTGTGGCCTAATTTCCATTGAGGTGGCTTTGGGGTCTATTCTTATGTGGTTCCAATATCCCTACACTAAGCAAGATTCTTCCATCCTTATGCTAGGATCCGATTAAGCTCCTAGATTCCAGCAGCAGCCCCACATTATGCACTCCTACACATGACAGGCTCTTCTTTCAATGCCAGGTCACTTTTCTGCTTAAAGAAATCTTCAGTGTCTTTTATCCTACCACAGTATTAAGAATCAATATTATCTATGTCACCTAAGACTATCCCACAGACAAGTTTCACTATTCCTATTCTGTTGTTTACTTGGTATTCTCCAACATATACTCACTATTCCAGCTAAATCAATGTCTTCTGGGGCAAAAGATGCCAAATTCATTCATTTCTTGGACCTCTGTGGCTTTGCTCATCCTGTGTCATCATTTGGAATTCTCTTTCATCTTCTCACTTCCTAACTTAATTCCAAACACTCTCCAACATTCAGCTCTTCTGCAAAGAGTTCTTAGACTCTGTGCCCTTCTGTTCTCCCACAAGTACATAGCGTCCTTGTCAAACAATTTTGGGTTTCGTTGCAAACATTATAGACTATTTGTAACCAGGTAACTCCTTCATTGTTTTTCAGTATCTTTTTTCCCCAGAATTTCAAGAATTTGGATGTCATAAGTCATCTGGATCATCTTTGGACAAATTCCAGAACATATTATCAAATAGGCAGTTTACACAGACTTGGAAAAAAGTTAAAAGATGCCATGAGGTTAACCTGATCCCATCAAGAACAAGCCACACCGGACTAGCTCAATTCTTTTTTGTTCTGGTACTTTAGAAAGTTAAAATACGAAAACAGAGGATTTGCAATGCTCTAAAGAGCATTAACAAATTTCATGAAGTGTTTAACAGAGTCAATCCTTCCTTCAAATTTAAGGACAATAATATGCTTGATGAGCTTTCTAGATCATCAAATGACCACACCCAAAGGATGTCAATCTATTTTGCTATCACTCCATTAAGAGACATCTAGTGGTATGCTTGCAGGTCCATCCAAGGAACATTTCTGTCAATGCCAAGATGGTAATATTTATGACGTACTGCACTTGGGAAAATATACAACTTGGAGAAAAAGAATAATATTGAATGACCAAGTAAAGTTGTAAAATTGTCTGAATGGTCTGGAAAGAGAAACAAAGGTGACAATATGACATTCAATAGCAACAAATTTAAAGCTTTGACACAGGCCCACACATCTAACATGACAAGTAGGGAATCCTTATCACAAAGTCTCTCTGATAGAAACTATTTTCTTATGTTTATGATATTATACAAAATATTCAGTATGCAAGAGAGGGTTGAACTACATGATATCAAAAAACCTTCTCAACTTTGAAATTATAATATTTAATGACTCCACATATTTCTATGTTTCACCCCACCTACATGAAATCAACAGCATGGTGTAATAGTGAAAACAGGTAGAACTGGAAGGCAGGTAGACATGAACTCCAGTAATAGTTCTTCTACTTAGAAAGTGGGTAGATACTATTTCTTTATTTACAAACTAGAAATTGTGTGAGGAATGAGAATTGATCCAGCTAATGCTTCATACATATGGCCTACTCTAATGCTTGGCATATATAATTATATATCTTTCTCTGCATCCTACCTAACTCTGTTCCTAACAGAGCCTGAAGAACACAGCAGGATCTCAGTAAGAAATTACTTAGTTCTTTGATATTAAGAGGTATCTCGGAGAGGTTACTTGCTCATTGGAAAAGCTTTGGAGATGAAAAAGAATTAATAAAGGCAGGGGAGTGGTCAGTGGAAAGGCAGATAGGTGACAATGAAGAGATCATATCAGATGCTGAGAATGGTGAAGACTCTTACCCACCAGGAAGAAGGCCTGGCAGTAAGGCTGGATTGGTAGAATACGCCAGGTGTTGCAGTGTGGTTGAATGGTCCCCACTTAAGCCTCATGTAATCATGGATGGGGCTGAGTCTGGCATTTGTGATTGGTTTGTTGTCTGGCATTGGGACTGATGATGTGAATGTGGCACCCGTCCAGAGGTGGAGCAGACATACAGTGTAAGGGCGGGAAGAAGGTGTCTTCTATCTCTTGCTGGTTTGCACCCTGCTGTTTTGTGGTCACCATGAATGGCTGCCCCCTGCCATGCCATGCTGCCTTGAAGCCAGCTGAGTATGGACTGAAACCTCCAAGAACTGTAAGAAATAAACCTTTCCTTCCCTAATTTTGGGCATCAGGTGTTTTGTCTCAGCAACAAGAAAAAAGTAACCAAGATACCAGGTGATACATAACTGAAAGAACTACTCAGTCAGCTTCCAATAAATGGATGCCTTGTGACACTAATATGATAGTCCAAACATTATACCCTCTCTTTGGCATATTTTAAAAACATTAAACATGATTCTAATTTAGGCATCTTTTCTCTTTCTCTGATAGCAATGCCATGACAAATAGAAGTTAAAAGGGATGTTTCTTCTAGCAGCAACCAAATTATTTCATTCTCTTTTTTCTAATTTTCTTACAAAAATCAAGATTTTTTTATATGAACCAGGTGCCCTATTGTACCCAGGCATCCTCGCTAGCTGGCAGAGTTTGAAGTCCTATTTCACCAGCTCTATTCTTCCTTTTCTAACACTAACATATTTGACAGGAATATGAGTAGGTGGAAAACATAATGTTTCCTGTTGAAGTTCACTAGCAAACCTCCAGTAGAGTCATTTTAAAGATTAAAGAAAGAATCATTTGGTCACATGAATTTGAATATGATTTATAGGTTACTTCCAGAGACGTACCATTGCTTATCTCTCAGACAGCTGTGAGAATAGACAGAAGTCACACAGGAGGTGTACAGCCCCTAGAAAGGGAAAAAAATATTAAATCTTAAAGTGGCTGATGCAGCAATTAATATTTCAACCTTCCTGTGCAAGGAAAAAAAAGAGTAAGACTGCAGAGATGTTGGACTGCCACGAGTATGTGATTTCTGACTTACTGGGGGGGAAATGCCTAATTACGGATTACAAACCTAAACCTCTCTCTCAGGCACTAATGGGCAATTTTAAAATGTTTTTAAAATCTCTGAGACTAAAAATCTCACTTTTTATCAAGGTTTCTAAGGCATAGTTCTAGCAAATTCCTAAACAAATTAGAAAAAAGAAACAATGTACAGTCAAGATTCCTGAGAGAACAAATTTTCGTTTTTTAAATTTATCAACAAATGTTCACTACAGAGTTTTGTAAGACCAGTTATCCACCCCTTTCACCCACTAAATCTCACCTACTTCCTATCCCTCCCTGACCCTCAGGATTTTACTTTACCTAACTTTAGGCCTAGGAAGCCAACAGGCAAAAGCAATGAAGTGTCTTATGCTTTCACCTGTCTGCACCTGACTTCTGCAGTTCTACAAATAAAGACTTTAGGTGAGCTAGAGAAGTCAAAAGAAGTTTAAAAGAGAAAATGCAAAGCCTTCTGGGTCTTTGAAGTGATGGCAGAGGAAACCAAATACTGAAGAAATTTTGTGTTTGGTCAAAGGGAACAAGTCATTTAAATAAAGCACAGGAAGCTTTAAACTCATCGCCACCTCCCTACTGATACACACTTTCTCAGGAATTCTACTCTGCTTCACGTTTCTAGCCAATAGACCCAGCACAGGTATCACTGATACAGGAGAAATATAACTCCCAACCTACTAGATGTCAGATGTGTACTGAGTTTACATCCCCTGAAACTAAAGAATAAATTCCAAAGGACAACAGAGGTTAAGAGTAGGAAAGGTTTATTGAGAGATAGCTCCTGAGAGATGGGAGGGGTCCTGAGTGGGTTGCCACCTAAGCCCTTTGTCAGGAGTAATTTATCCAGCAAAGTCTTAACGTGAGGACAACATGGGTCCCAAACTTTAACCAATCAGTAAGATCACAAATATAGCTCCTTAGCTAATATTGATCCAATAAGGAAGTGGAGCACCTAGCAAGGTCTTATGGCTAGCCATTAACCTGGGCTTATCTATGACCCATAAAACAGAAACAATTTGGGGAAGGAATGGGTCGAGATGTTCTGGTCACCCACCTGGATATCTGAAGCGAATCTGGACTTAATGAACTGGGTAGTGTCAATTATAATATAGTCTCAGGTTTCTATTCATCCCTTAGGGAATTATGCAAGTCTAGCCATTCTGACTTTATTTTGAGGCCTTGCCCTCCCTGGATGTGCCTCCAGCCACAGTTCTGATGTGTTCTTATCTTCCACAATGACTTCCCCAAGGGCTCATCCCTGTCTGACTGCCTGTTTCTACCTAACTTAGCTGCCTCTAGTATCACCTCCTCATCAACCTCTAGTATCACCTCCTCATCATACTTGTATACTGACAGGAGGGAAAAGTTTGTCTGTCTGTTTGTTTTGTTTTGTTTTTTGTTGACACCAAAGGAAGCCAGGCGGAACCAGAAATATCGAAGAAAATCTGTAATACAAAATATTCCGGATAAGATTAATAAACTACTGGGGAAAACACAGCCCAAAAGACAAACTATCAAAGCATTCTTTCCCAAGGGTATGACAGAGCCTTCCCAGCGGGCTCATCTTCATCAGGGTAGCAAGGGAACAATACGGTTAACCAGACCTTTGCTCTTCCCCCAGGCTTACACGGCCTATGAGACTAGCAGCGGTATTTTTTGCCCTGAGGATAAGCCATGACAACTTCTATATAGGAATACAGGAGATACGACTGAAAAGGAAGTTAGGATAAGAAATAGGGCCTGGAAAAGTTTGAATAAATGACTCTAGACTTCCATATGCAGTATTAGACCAGGAAAACAGGTGGTTACATACCTTAACACCATTTAGGAGTAAAATAAACAAAAAATTCTTCAGTGATGGTGAAATTTTTAGAGCTTTCAGTGATAACAAACAGGCCACTGCAGCACTTGTGCCATAAATTCACCACCACACCAACCCCAGAACAAAGCTCTATTACTTTTGAGATTATAGAAGGCCCCCACAAATCTTGTGCCTCTTCCTTTTTCAAGAACCCTATGATAGTCTGCCCATTCATTCAGTCTTTGGGAGCTCTAATAGAGGGAGAGAGTTATTGAAAAAAAACAATTTTCAAAACTATAGAAAGGACTTCATACAAGCTTCCTATATGAATCTAATCACTCTTTTACTTATAATCAACATTACAAGACATTTGAGGAAATCAATTGTCATTTAAAAAAGATGGACTCAATGTGACATCAGAAGAAATAAAAATGATTGTTGAAAGTAAATATTTATCTATTTACTTACTTACATGGCAATTTTTGTTAAAATAAAAATATTGTCATTGCCTTCATTCACCTTATTAAATGGATCTAGCTTCTTATGACTTTCGACTCTTTAACAAAGTCAAAAAATCATGAAAAGTGAATGTTTTGAATCAGTTCGGGATATCCACACAGTCATTCACAAAAGAAGACTTCCAGAACAGCTTCAGAAAGTGGCAAGAAAAATAGGATAAGTGTCCTCAAAGCAAAGGAGATAATTTTGAGAAAACTTAATGGCAATGCATCTTTTATTGTGGTATTTTTTAAGTTATAAAAAAAACATATTTTTTCTTCTGCTTCAAAACAAATAGATGAATAAAAAGACCATAATAGCTGTTATGAAATAAGGTAATCAGAGAACAAAGACACTTCTTAGAAATTAAAAATGTGATTATCAGTTTTTAAATATAATCAGTGTGTGGAATACATTACTGCAATGATGATAGAGAAAAATTCCCCCTGAAAGGAAAATAGAAAATATGAGGTTGTAGATGATAAGTGAGGAAGTCAATATATACCTAAATCCAAGAAATAGAAATTAGGTAGAACAGATGAAAATAATTAAATAAATAATGGTGAAGGAAGAGTCCTTGAGGTAAAGAAATAATTGTTTATAATGGAAAATCCTGTCAAGTTAAAAGCAAAGTGAATAGAAATAACACAAATCTAAACAAATTTTGAAGAAATTTCAAAACCATTAAAAAGCAAATCAAGAGAAAGATCTAGAAAATAACATCAGAATGACAATATATTTCTGAATAGCAATAAGAAAATAATTATTTCAAAGTTTGGAGGGAAACATTTGAAATTTAAAATCTATACCCAGCCAAACTATCAGTCAAAAGTTCAGTAAAACTAAAGACACTTTTAGATACAAAGTAATCTAGATATAAAGCTTTTAAAATGTTCTTCCCTTATACTCCATACCAGAAAACAAAGGTCTTGATGAAAGGCTCCAGTAAAACATAACTGGAATACAAGAAAAAACAATGAGATAAGCCAAAGATATTAAGAAAAATAACATCTGAGCATGACTCAGAACAAAACAAGCTGCACAGTAATTAGGAACAAAACCTTTGACTCCTGTGGTTTAAGATCTATTTTAGCAGATTAGGATTACATGTTATTCTCTCTGGATTCAGTCACCTTACTAGAGTGACTTCTATAACACTGCTATTCTTTGGTTAATATTTAGAATTAACTGATCTTAAAGCATAACAGAAGACAACTATAATGAAGATAAGTAATTTTAAACTTAAAAACATAAAAATAAATGGCAACAAAATGAAGAACAAAAAGGAGATGTAGAAATAATATAAAGTGATATATAGAACTAGAAGACAACTAGTCTGCCTTCTGGGGGACTGTGCAACCGGCATGGACTCCAGGAAGAGAAGCGTGCACCTCCCGTATACCTACCAGCATGTGGGCTAAGAATCAAAGACAAACAACTCCCCCCTTCCCCCACCCCCATAAGCAACTGGCTGGTTTGCAGGTCTGGCTAAATTGATAGCAACTAAGGTACATAAAGCAACTAAATGCTAGTATTGTTTTATTGGTTTTGCAGACATGGGGCCGGCAACCTGAGTGTCTCTTGGGAAGATGACAGTAGGCAATGTAGCAAATATGGGGGTTCTCTTCTGTCTTGTCTTCAAAGCCCAATATTGTTCTCATTGTTTTGCTTTATTCTGATTAATTTTTTTGCTTTATTTTATATTCTGTTTTTATTGGTTTTATTGTGTTTTGTTTTGGTTTAATTTTACTCTACCTGTTGGAATGGTCAACTCTTCTGAAAATAGCAAGATATACTATAGTAGCTATTGTTTTCATAGTATCTTTCTTTGAAGTTCTGTACCAGTTCTACTGCTTTGTTTTGATTGACTTTGTTCTGTTATGTTTTATTGGATTTTACTATCTTTAAAATAAAAAAATGAAAAAAATAAGGTGCTATATAGTGAAAAATATAAGTCAACAAGTAAAGAATGGAGAATTTGTAAAGGCATAAACATAGACACTAGATTTTATGAAAATATTAATATAATAAGTAAAATCTTAAGAGGTAAGAAGGGTAGAGAAGGTAAGTGATATTGAAAATAGACAAACACCTAAAATTTCTATAAGACAATGTCAAACTCAAACGTTGATAAATAAAACCATAAAATCCTATTCCTTAGAATTTTAATTACAGCTGCCAATAATCTAAAAAATGAAACTTGGATTTCAGAGGGATTCAATTAGGGTACAGGAGGGAAAAACAGACACGAGAGAATTTTACTTTTTATTTTAGACTCGTGAGTACTTTGAATTTTTTGTTTCTTTTTTCTGTTTCTCATGAACAAGTTTTACTTTAGTCTTCAAATTTATATACGAAACTTTAAGGGAAAATTATTATATTCTGCCAGCTATCAAACAGTGAGCAGTGCTCCCAGAGTAGTGCTCCCTGAGTCACTCGGGGTATTGGGAATATAATACTGCAGCTGAAGCTGAGAATTAAGACAAAGGACCTAGGATTTGATAAATGATTTAGCTATGTAAAAGATGCACAGTATGGTCAAGTCAAGGCTAACAATACATGTAGTTTATTAATAAACACACAAAAAATTATTAATTCACTTGTGTATTCATTTACTCCATCTTTTATCCATTTATTCCCTTTGTCTTACTTTCCCCATTTATAAACCTTTCACTCATCATTCATTTATTCATTTGGTGTTTACTCAGAATATAAAACAGGCTCTCTACCTTCAAGCAGTTTAAAGATCTAGCTAAAGGTACAACAATAACTACCTGTTAAGGCCCCTTCTAAACCTTAAAAGACGACAATTCTCAGATCCAGAAGAAATGGGAGACAGGGCTTTGTATATGTGTGCTTTCCTAGGAATGCTTTTAAGAGAGTTTCTGCAAAAGAAAGAGAGAAGTGGTCTGCAAGAGAATGCAACCAGAGGGAAAGAAGAGTGACAGAAATAATGAATGAGGTCGATAAAGTAAGGTGGACTGAGGAAGAAAAGAAAGAAAAGGAAGAGCTAGACTTGCATGGTGAGAAACTAGAACAGATAAATGAAAAACGACAGCAGAGAAAGTCATGGAGAGCTCAATTAATTAGTTATTGTCCATTTCCTTGAAAGATCTCTAACAAATCTGTCCTTGTCAGTGACAGGAAATCTTTTTGAATTCTTTGTAAAAGGATATTAATGACCAGCGCAAGCTTCAGCACCCTCCATCACAATGCTGCGATGCAGGGAAGTGGGAGGAGTTCCTGTAGGTCATACCAGGAGTGAGCCTGGGCACACCAACAATATTCCTGCAGCCCACAGACTGTCAACCCTCTCTCCTTGACTGCTGCATCTGAGGCTGACATTTAATACCCTAAGGATATAGATGTTTGAAGGCTGGTTATTGTAACAAAGGAAGCCATCCAAACTGTGCAAGACCAAATGGATCAGATAAAGCTGACATAGAGATAAATCTGTTTTACATCCATTCTTGCACAAGTTTTGCTAATCTATGTAGTTATAGCTTCCCTGCTGGAAAAAAAAAAAAAGTAACCTACCACATGTCGGCG
Organism: Dasyprocta punctata; assembly: GCA_004363535.1. Lineage (NCBI taxonomy): Eukaryota > Metazoa > Chordata > Mammalia > Rodentia > Dasyproctidae > Dasyprocta > Dasyprocta punctata. The sequence continues at coordinate 11,399 of RJWM01020037.1, forward strand.
AGTCCATGTAGTGCCCTTGTTTTTAATCTCCAAGGTAAAACATTCTAGGCAAAGACCATTTTATGCTGACTTTTGTGTGAACTCTATTAACATCGGATGGCACAGAAAGAAAATGAGAAAGGTGGATGGAAGAGAGGAGGGAGAGGGAAAAAGAAAAGGGGAAAGGATTTCTTCTTGAATGGCTATATAATGCAGATTTTTCTTAAAATGAATGAATTCTGTTCCATCATTGACAGAGGATTGCTTCTCTTCCAGTCAGTCAGACACCTACTCTTCATTAGCTAGTATTTATGCTGCCAGATTGGACTTTCATATGGAAGCCTGAAGCAGCAATGGTACAGATGGCAGGAGAACTCTCATGAGATTGATAACGATGAAGAAAGATGCCACATTAAGTCAGAAGGTGCCACTGTTAACATCCCAGCTTAGAAGAGAGTATTTCTAGCTAGCACTCCCCTCCAAGAGCTGTTTATCTTCTGGCTTCAACTAAAATTCATTCCCCTCCCCAAAGCTCTCAGCCCCACCCTCTGGCTAGCAAGTCAGGGACATATTTGCTTTCCTTTCTTCTGTGTGTCAACTGATTTTTTCCATAGGTGCTTAACCTTTGCTTTCGAAAGGTGATTGAGATCCTAGCTGCAGAGGGAAACTGGGGAATGAGGGGAGGGGGTAGAGGAAGAAGGCATTTTAGTCCACGTTTTCTTGAACAAAGGCACCACTATAAGAAGGTCTGTGCAGGAAACCTGAATGGCGTTTATTGTTTCTGGGCAGGCCCTCATTGCATCTGCTGCCTTTCAAGACAAACACTGTGTTCATAAACGCAGAGCCCTGCCTCCAAAGCCTTCAAGAAAGGCCAGTCTCTGGGGTACAGAACTGAGAGCTTGGCAAAGTCAACGCCACTGGAGGATCTGCAGTGGGAAGCATTCCCTGCTGTCATGGAAGAGGACAGCCTCCTACCTCCCCTTGGGAGGGAGGGCCCATGACTCATTTGTGCCTTCACTTGCTGCCTAAGCTAATTGGCTCTCCATTGAAGGAAAACACAGGTCCTCATCTATGAAGTTTGAACTTTTTCACTGCAGAATAATAAAAGAAGCCAATATATTGGGAGGAGGGAGAATATCACGTCCTGATTTTTAGTCTGGTTGGTCCTGTCCACTGGTTTTAACCGGCCAGTGACAGATTCTCTCCTTTGAACAAATTTGAGGCTTCCTCCTTTAAGTCTTTTCTGATAAGCCCAATTTTGGGCCTCTCTTTCTGTAGTTGTACAGTCCAGTATGAGCAAAAATCCTGCTAGATCAGTCTAGCAAATTCTTATCATCCTCTGTGTCTTTTCACCCTGACCTGCCTTCAGCAAGATTCTATTGAATCAGACTAGTAAGAATTCTCCTTACCACTGTTTCCTTTTAAGAATTTTTCCATCCATGGCCCTCCACCCTGATTCCTGGTTATAAATTCCCTTTTGTCCTTGCTGAAATCAAAGTCAAGTCCAATCTTTTCCCCCCACTGCAAGATCCCCATTGCATTGGCCTCTGCATATTACCACGGCCCTTCTTGAATAACTTGCCTTACTGTATTCAACAAATGTCATAAATATCTTTTCCTTTCACACCAAAAACATAATTTTGGCATTAAAGCAGGGAATGAGCTCTCTGATTCCTCCTGACATCTCAGTCTCCCTGGATGAGAACCCAATGCCAAAACAGGAAATGAGGGTGGGTATGGGTTCTCAATCTCTCAGTGCAATCAGATAAGGAAAATCTTTCTCTTGTTCAGTAAGAGTCACCCAGAAACCAAAGCAACAAACAAAACATGACATAACAGGACTTGCAAACTTAGCAAGTTTGGAAAATTTGGCTGTTCTCACCCAACTTGAGTGATATATTATCAGAGTCCATCCTATAAAATGCAAGCTGGAAAACACAGAGGGTCCATGTCAAGGATCCCTGAGCAGCAATCACATATTCATGTCAGTCTGTAAGCATTTAATTAACTTCATAAGTTTACAGGAACTCCAATCAATTTAAGACACTCTAGGTCACTTTTGGACCAAACCAGCCCTCTTGGACATAGAATACCTACCACACAGGACAGGTATTTGGAGAGTCCTAATTGAAAGAAATTTCTATTTTTATGTCTACATGATGTACCATCAGCATTTCCACCCCCACAAAAAAATACACAGAGGGGCAACTATTCCAAGTAACTGGTTTAAATTTGTAAATTACTGCACTGCTTCAAGAAACTTTTAAGGTCGTTTTGTGTCTTTGGTAAGTTAGACGGCATCATAAAACTTTTAGAGCTAATGCAATCTTTGTACAGTAGATTCCTCTCATCAGGTGAGAGTGCCTGAGGCGCTACCCATCTCTCCCTTTCTTTTGAATGTCCTTGAGTCCTGAGAGAGAATCATTCTCCTGGCAGTAATCAGGCTTTGACTACATACCTCTTCAGGATGCAAGGTCTCAAAATCTAGCTCCTCCTCTTAGTTTCTTCCACCAAGAGAAGGGATTGCTAAATATCATTAATTTTCTGATTTGGTTGCATTTCTGTTGTGGAGTCTAATCCCCTCCTGCATCCTCTGTGTGTATTTCTTCTCAAAGCTTTGGTCTTCAGTGACCTTCTCATATGGTCTCACTAAATGCCCTCTCTGCCTTGGTAAATTACAGTGCTTTGAAAGCCTTGGAGTTTAGCATATAAAAAAGCAAGCGCCTCTGTACACTGCCCTGGGATAAGGTGTGATGAAAATCCCATACAAGCTGAACTGTACTTCCTAATCAAATGGGTGTAACAGATGGCTGCTGGAGCAAACCATCACAATGGAAATATCTGCAGTTCTCATGGTAACGGAATCTGCCAGGTCTGAGGGATTTGCTGTTTTTCAGGACATCTGAGCTGCAATCTCTTTCGAGCTGTCTAGCAGTCTCCGTCTCGCTCTCTCTCACTCTCTCAGCATGATGGAGATAGAGTTGAAAGGTGGAGTCCGATTTTGCATTCCAGCTGTGATTAAAGACACAGGCACACATCCTGGGAGATAATGCGTTGCATATTCATTATGTTATCTAGAACCTCTTTAGCTACTGGGACATGACTGTCACACAATTACAATATGCCTTCTTCAGTAGAAAGAGGGGTTAGAATGAAGAAGATCAGAGAATGACAGCCAGGAAGAATATGAAGAATTAAGATGCATGAGACATACCTTGTAATAAAGATATGGAGCAATATTAAAACTAGCAGTTGTTTTCATTTCATGGCAACATGTCAAGATGACTTAACATAGCAGGATAAAACATCTGGCCTGGGGAAAAAATACACGATGTTGAATTTCCAAATCATAATGTAGTCTATGTGGAAGAAAAACAACAGATAAGCAACTGTGTACGTTCCTAGTAAGTGAAAGCATGTGGAAGATTCCTTTATACTCCACAATCAGAAAGGAGAGCCATCTCAGAAGGTAGAAGTTGGTATATAGACACTGAGCTTTCGTTGTAAATCTAAGGTTTGGGTTTAAACCCACAGGACTACATTGGAAAAGAGATTTTTTTTTTCATTATTTTTTCCTGGTGCTATTCATAACCTTCTGATTTTATAGCGGTGCTTAGAAAGGGGGAAACAATCAGTTGCAATTCTATTTTATTAAAGTATTTTCCTCCAAATCCCAATCGATTTAAAGAAATAAGGAAAAGTATACTGCCTTCTTTGCTACAGTACCTGCCAGCAAACACACACACACACACACACACACACACACACACACACACACACACACAGGGTTGATTCACAGCTGCCTGGTCCCTTGAGTCTTTGAGCTTGAAGATCAGACAACATATAAGAATTCAGCCATGACTCAAAATGGAAACAAAGACGACCATTCTTAGCAAACCCGGCAACGTGAAATGAAAAACTACAGGCTGGAGGCTGAAGCCCCCTAGCACGCTTACCCACCCCATTGTCCTTGAGGGCACTACTGTTAAATACATATGACAGCCAAAGAGATGAGGAGAATAGTTTCTAGAAAGCAATGATTGGATCTCCCTTTTCATGAGGTAGAATAGGCAGGACTATGTAAGCCGGTAAAGTAGCACTTGAGAACAGGCCCTGGGAGGCAGCATTGTCTCCCTCTCATAGGGTGCCTGAAGAACATATTATATTATATAACCTTTACCCAAGCCTGCCCTGCTTTGACTGGGACCCTCTTCCTTTAGAAGCCTGCAAATAACAACTTGTGGATGACAATCTCCTTCTTAACAAGCTGGATTAGTTAGTTTAAAGCAATGAACTGAGGCCATTTGTGCAGATGCTAATCAAAAAAGAAAAAGGAAAAATATTATAAAAGATCCATGTGCCTCCTTCTCTTGTAAGTACAATATAGATAAAGAGGAGTGTGTCCCAGGGCCACATCTGTGAACTGACCTCTAAGCCACACAAAGGTCTTTGGGACTGAGGGGTTAGAAAAGGGGGGAAGAAGGTTTATATGAGGTCAGTGGCAGGCAACAGTAGCTCTGAAAGGGCAGCTATCAGACAACTGCTGAAGCTGTTTCTTTCTCAGAAATTGTTCATTTGTCTCTTGTGAGGTCTTTTTTTTTCACAGACACTTTCTAGCACCTAGCACAAAGCTTGGCACACAGTAGAGTATACATTAAATGTTTAATAGATGGAAGGATGATGTTTAGAGAAATATTTAAGAAAAGATTCCAAAAGTGTCAAAATACCAAAAACAAAGCCTGCACATGTATGATTGTCCTCTTTTTCCTCTCCACATCAAGAACAAAAATAAAATTGCATTAAACACAATAGTCAGCACATTTGAAAAGATACTCTATGTCTTCAGAAATCAATGGCAAGATTGATTATTAACATTCTACCATGACTGTACACAGATACAAATGAAATCTACTCAGATGATGATTCAAGCATAGAATATTGCAGAAAATTTAAATCCATTTAAAAGACTGTTTTTCACTTCATCAGCTTCTCTGAGAGGTCACTTCTTTCTACACCAAAATGAGGAAACTGACTCATGAGGGAAGAAATGTTCTGTTTCCTTTAAAACATTCTGAGAACAACATAATATGCACCCTACTATATTGAGTCTGAGAGTGTAATCAGCATGAGAGAGAAAAGCAAATTTCTAGAAAGAACACTAGTACACACACATGCACAGACCACTGTATCTACTGGCTTTCTAAATTTTAAATACTTTCACACTACATGTTGTTGTTTTAAGAATTTTCTAAGCCAAATGTTTGCTGGAATGCTAACCTCCTAAGAAGCTCAGGACGTCCTATGGAGATAATTGAGTTAGAAGACATTCAACTGCCCTCGAAGTTTGAGAAGGGTAAATTTGAGAATGGGAAGGATTCTTAAAGAGCAAAACATGAAAGCTGCTTCTCTTTAACTCTCATAACAAAAGATATTTTTGTACAAGAAATTCATAATCAACCTCAAACAGATACAGATAGAGCTTCAAAATGGTCCTTCTATAATTTACATAGATTTCAAAATAAAAGATTAATTTTATCATATATATTCAGCCCACATTACTTCCAAGTCACAGAGATTGTCTCATTCCCTCATTACTTCCATGTCAATGATTGTCTCATTCCCTCATGTTTCTGTCACTGAGACCTGAGGAATAGGATTTTTTGAACATAGTGTTGCCTTTCCCAAGTTTTAGGATGAAGTTGGCTTCAGATTTCACCTAATTCACTAGGGTGTTCAAAGCCCATGAAAGACATCATACCTGTTCTTTCGAAACAATTCTCTTATTTCCAACCTTCCCTAGAACAGATCCACAAGAACTGAATTGACTGATTCGTTCCAACCGAGTTCATCTAACTTGAGAGGAATACACTACACAAGACAAACTTACAATGTGGTGAGGGCCTGCAAAATTGGGTCAGCATTATCTTGCCCTCAAAGAGACAACAGTCAAGTTGCAGTGGTTAAAACAAGATTACCAATGGTTATGAGATAAAGCTGGGCAAGGTAACAACACAAAACAAGTATGCTCCAAGTGCTACGCAGAATCAAAGACTAGCTTACAATGTACTCTATAAAAATGTAAAATTTGATGAACTTTGAAAGGTTATGTGTAAGACAGCACAACACTGAGCATGTGCTGACATTCCAAATGTAAGAAATGACATAAACATTGGGGCAGGAAAGTGTTTGCACCATCTTGGGCATAGCCAAGAGACTTGTTTGGCTGAAAAGAGGAGAGTAGAAAAACTGCTAGAGTCATATTAGAGGAAATGGTGCTTAAACCCCTGAGCATTTGAGCACCACTGCCATCATCAAACAAAGAAATTTCATACCTGGAAATTGTATCTTTACAAAGTTCCCAAATCACCCAGTTTTGTGTTGTTTCCAAGGATGCCCCAGGCAAGTAATAGTCCTAAGGATGCATTACCAACAGGAAATCCCAAAGGAGGATCCCATGTGCACGAAGCACCCATTTGCCTTCTGAAAGTGTGACCCTTAGAGAGTCAAAACGACAAGTTGTAAAACCTGTCCTGTTCTGTATGTTTTTTGAAAATAAATAAACCTTTCTATTTCAATATTTGGCATAGTGACAAGACCTAAGAGGAACTAGAGAGATAATTAATAAGGGCAGGAGAGGAAAGTGCAATTAAAAATGGCAAAGACTACTCTGTAAATAAGTGCTTCATACTGAGAAAGATTATTATTGCAATCTCTAGCTTCAAACTGAAATCAAATCACTCTGAATGGATAATTTGAACTTTGCAGTGAGAAATAGGCAGAGCCATAATGGTTCCTAGACTCTAAATTACAGGAAAAACAAAATTTTGTCCTGGTCAGCATCATTGTCTATCCACTTCATTTTTAATGTTAGCCCTCAGTTACCCTAACCTGAAGTTAGATTAAGCGTACTTCAAAAGAACGTTCTTTACTAGGAAACTTCAAGATAAAACCAAAAAAAAAAAAAAAAAACCTCCTAGGAAACAAAAAAGGCAAATTCCCTTTACCTGAATAAAGTCCTTCATTGAAAGTAAAATCTCAAGCCGGGCATGGCGGCGCACTCCTTTAATCCCAGCACTTGGGAGGCTGAGGTAGGAGGAGCGTTGTGAGTTTGAGGCCCATTTGGGCTACAATGCTAGCGCAAGGCCGGCCTGAGCTACACAGTGCGATGCTGCCTCAAAAAACCAGGGCCAGGAGTTTGGCTCAGTGACTTAAGCGCCTGACAGGCGCGAGGTTGTGAGTTCAATCCCCGGTGCCGCAAAGAAAGAAAGAAAGAAAGAAAGAAAGAAAGAAAGAAAGAAAGAAAAGAAAATCTCAGTAAATAAGAAAGACCTAGCCCCACCAGGCCTAGAGATTCCAGAGGCCCCAGCCCAGTTCCCAGAGCCAATTTAAAGTACTAAGCTTTCCTGTCAGAAAAGCCGTCCGTGTGCTTGTCACTCATAGGAGAACTTCTGGTTTCTGCCTTTTTCAATGGAATGATTCAAAACTGAATCATTTCCTGCAGTTTAATTTCATCACCAGATGCAAAGTATAGAAAGATTAGGTCACAGGGACATGGATCTTTCTCCAGAAAGTGATCACACTCCCTGTGTTGCTGTAAGTGGAGATCTAATTGGACACAGTAGGTTTTGTTATTGTTGCAACATGGAAATAAATTATTTTAAAAATGGTCAAAGACCACTGCCAGCTCAGTGGCGTAATGGTCAGAGAAGAGTTTAATTCCAATTATTTCTTGAGATAGAATTGCTCACATCAATTTCAGATAGTTGTGAATAGCATCACTATTTTACAATCACTATCATCATCATTGCCATCATCATCACTGTGTCCTATATTTTTCTGGTAATGTTAGAGAGGTACAATAACTTGAGAGGAGTACTATATACTGCCTAAGATCTCTTTAAGTTAAAGAGGTCCAGTGAAATAAAAATATGATGAATAGTTCCTGATCATTCCTGCTCAAAATACATGCTTCACCTATATTTAAACCTAAATTATACCCCTCGTATAATCTAGTGCTTGCCTGTGTTTGTAAATAAATCTTTATTGGAACACAGTTACTCTCATTCATGTATGTATTACCGACATAACACATAATATCTGCTTTTCAATAAAATGACAGAGTTTGGTAGTTAAAGATGGAGATCATGTGGCTTGCAAAGTTTAAAATATTACTCTCTAGTTCTTCATTTTATCAATCCCTTCTTTAAACTATCATAATACTTAGCACTATTGTTCTTTCCATTTGCAGAAAGCATGGAGAGTCTGAGTGTATTAACACACATCATTCAGTAACATCTATATTGTACATAAAGGAGAGACAATCACAATGCCCAGAGATACCTCCAACCAGGTTCACTTCATGGGAGATTTGGAATTGGCACTGTGTGTTTCACAGGATCCTCAGAGTAAGGCTATCACCTTATGTGCAGCGGCAGAGTTGGTTCCTGGTTGTCAGCAAGGATGAGAGGCCTTGTGCTTGACCCATGGACTGGGACGGTTCATTAGGAAATGACAGTGAACACTGTTAAACATGAAAATTGCTTATTAAAACACCTTATGTGCAATACATTTATAACTACACACATTCTCATCCATCTGGAGTGCAAAGATATAAGTGGATAAACATCGAACTTGAAAATTAACCTAATGGGATTCTTGGACACTGCAATAGCAGATAATATGTTGGAAATAATTTAAGCCTAAACTGATACCTGAGTTCAAATTCAGAAACTCATAATCTATGTATCATTGGGCAAATTTCTTATACTCCCTTAAGGTTTGATTGCTTTAGCTGCAGAATGGAATTACTAATAAATACTTTTAAGGGTTGTTTTAGTAATTAAGTGAGGTAATTCCTGCATAGTATCTGGTACAATGCAGTATATAGTCAAAAAATGGTAATGGTAATGACTATTAGTGTGTTGTGTTTGGCTTCATTCAAGAAGGCAAGAGAGGTCCTTCTGAAGAAAGACTAATTTAAATGCCCTTAATAAACAGTGATAATACTACCCAAATGACCTAATTTTGTATTCAATGTACTTTTAATATTGTGCTTTTAAAATACTATAGCTTGCATATTGACATTTCTAGACCCAAAGCTTTTTCAAATAAACTGAACATCTCTGTGTGTCAAGAATGATGTAAAGGTCAGAAATTCGCCCATTTCACAGAAAGCAAAGTTATACCTAGAGTTTTGCAATTACTAGATTAGGTGAAACCTCTGGTTCTAAAACCTCATCATTAGTGCTATCCTGAACTTTATGTTCCGGTATTTTAGAAGTCAACCCTAACAACCTGAGGAAGGAGGGGATCCCAATCAGAAAGCTACCATGGAAAGAATAAGGGCAGAAGATCTGGAGGAAAAAAAGCAAGGTACTCAAGAAAGCAAATGTGTAACAGAAGGATGATGCTTCAGAATTCAGACAAATGCAGTGTGCCTTTAAAAGGGACCATCTCCACACTTCTATACTGCTTACTATCTGAAGCTAAGCCAGAGGGATGTACATAGTGAGATCTTTGTCTCATTTCAGGAAGGATACAGGATAAAGATTCTGTGCCAGTAATCTTCCTTGGATTAATGGTTTCTCTTTTATCTGCAGTATTTCTGTTCAGATGTCTTTTCTCTGAATGAGTAAGAGGAATGCAAATGCTGGGTGAAGTCCGCCTGAAATATTCAAATCTAGTTTTGCAATGTTTTTGCAGGTTTGGAGGGGGAAAATTATACACACACACACACACACACAAATGAAGAAATGGCAGATGAGAGTTACAGATACATCAGCCAGCAATACAAAAACGTGATATTTCATTTGACAACAAACTCATTTTTCTTTTTTCATTTCTTTGTTTTTCTAGATCAACATTTAGATGTTTGGTGTGAATTGAAAGAATCTGCAACATTCTTTTGTGAGACTCAGAATCTCATCAAGAATGTATCTGACTACGTGGGAAGCAAATTTTATTTTGATTCCCAAATGACAAATTTTCATTATGCAACGAACACCTCCCTCTACACCCTGCTAGAGAGAAGGTGAGGCAAGTTGGGCCGTCGGCATGATTTGTGTTTATTTTCCTGATTCCTCCTTTTATGGATATACCCTGAACACTTTATTTTCATGTTCAGTCATAGGCTTGCAGGCAGTGTCTCACTATTGTGGCTAAGAGGACTGCCTCTAAAAGAAAACCTGAATGGCATTAATATTCAAATCCTCTAGCTAGGTCTGCAGTGGCCTGATGGAGCTTGCACAGGGCTCCTGTGCTTCAAGGGAACAAATCTTGGGAAATACAGCTGAGTAAATTGGGATTTAGCTTCCATCCCCATGTGCAGTACTTAACATGAAACCCTTATAATGAAAGGTCTCTTCCAAAGGCTTTTATTGCTGCAAGAAAGAGTTCCTACAATGTGAACCCAAGGACAGAAGGAGGCTTTCTTATTTTTCCTTTCCACATCATGTGAAAGAATAATCTCATGCCTTCAGGACAAAAGCTTCTTTAAACAACAAAGTGAAATGCTTTCAATGTCCATGAACATCTCCCAACATCAATGAGATTGTTGTTCACAGATGAAAAAGGGGGAAAAAAATGTTGAGCATGAACAATTGGTCAATACGACATTACCCTCAAAAACCAGAAAGCCAGAATTTGAAACGTGAAACATCTCTCAGTCCTGTTAAATTAGGATTGATGAGTTCTCAGGGATGTTCAACATCCTTTGACTTTGTTTAAATAATTTATAACCCATCTTCCTGCTATGGTTTCTGAATTTTTCCAAATGCACACCTAAATTAAGGCTGGTGAAGGCTTAGCACAAGAGCATGAAATCATACTTCTTTTTCCTACAGACTTTTCACAATTAGTCCTGGAAAATCTGTTCAGCATTCACTAACACCCAGAATAGTCCAGTACTGTGCTGGACACTGAGGCACAGAAATGAGTAAGACACCATCCTTGCTCTCAGAAAGCTAATAAAAACAATAGCTAGAATACAATACAGTAAGTGCAAAGGAAGCGAACATTGCAAAGGAGAGACCACCCAGGAGCTCTGGTATCAATAAAAAATAGCTATTTGAATTGAGCCTTAAACAGATTAACCATTGGAGAAACAGGGAAAAAAAGAAAAAATGGTCAGGGATTTAGCTCAGTGGCATAAGTGCCTGCCTGGCAAGTGTGAAGTTGTGAGTTCAATTCCAGTACCGAAAAAGAAAGAAAGAAAGAAAGAATAAAAGAAAGAAGGAAAGAAAGAAAGAAAGAAAACAAAGAAGACCTAAAATGAAAAATCTCTAGACAATAAAATAAATGCACTGTAAAATACAGTTACCTCTAGGAACACAAAAATATGTTGGCTTTGCCAGGTCATATTTGTTGGGTTTCTATTACCCATACTCTCTGTTGTTCAAGCATTGATGGATGTCACACCAGGGCCTATCTCAGAGGGTTAAACATAAAAAAGCTTAGACTTCAGTTTCCCTGTGTTAGATTTTAGTGGTCTTGTCCTCTGCCTGGCAGTCATTTCTGCAACTCAATTCCTTTCCAGAAAACCACTCAAAGAATAACATTCTCCATGTTTTTGGCAGCTGCAGTCGTTGGATACAGGTCCTTCTTGGATGGACTCCATTCAGCCTGTAGTCATCTAAATGAGAAAGGGAAGCACAGCAAAGAACCCAGGCCACAAAGGGGAAGGTTTGTCTGGTCCGAGAGCACAAACAAGACTGAGAAATAACTACCATTACATTTTCTTGGAAGGACTCTGTCATTCTCTGTGTGTTCTCTAGAATTGTAGAATCCCAATTTGAGTGGTACAAGTTACCCACTGAGTGCTCTGAGGGAATTAAAATGTGGTGCACTAAAATACCTTTGCTCTTTCACACCAGAATTTAAACAATCATCTGTACTACCAAGAAAGAGTTTTCTCACATCTGTAAACACATCCAAGCCCACCAAATTCATGTTCTTTGGATATTGTCACATGTTACCAGGAAGGATTTTTAGGATGCTCATTTAAATGAGATGGAGACTCATTTACTCATATTGAAGCTCTGCTATCACGCAGTATAAAAAATGACTTAAGTCCTTTCATGCATCAAATAATTCTGGTAAAGTTGGTGCTGACAGCATTAAAAAACAATGATGGAGGAACCTGCCCTTGTTGTTGTCATTTTAGTTGTCATTGTGTGTAACAAAAATGCATTTCCTTCTTCAGCATACTTATCTTTCAAATTTGTAATCCCTAGCAGGGCCCATGTCCCTTATGAATGTTAAAAAAAGAAAAAGAAAAAAAGAAAAGGCAGCATGCACATAAACATGTGGTAGGGGGAGAGAAAGAGAGCAGGAAAAGAAAGAAAGAGAAAAGAGAATGGAGGAGAGGAAAGAATGAAGAAAGGAAGGAAGGAAGGAGGAGGAGAGGGAGGGAGGGAAAGAGAGAAGGGAGAGAGAGGGAGGGAGAGGGAGGGAGGGAAGGAGGGAGGGAAAAGAAACAAGCAATAGAATCACAGAGAAAAAGAGAGTTACTTTGGATGACTGATAGTTATTTTGGATGGTTCTTCCTGAATATCAAGCAGAGAGTATTAGTAATCTCATGGAAGACTAGTTTTTGTATCAGATCAAGAAACCTGCAGTGTTTCCAAGATCCACTCAGCGTTTTCAGGAAAGACAGCCCAGAATTTCTTGCTTAAAGCTTAAGGGCTCAATTTATGCTAAATATTCAAGGAAATGTCTCATCTGAACAGGATATCATTTTTCACATTAAAGAAGCAAACTGATCTTGGAGCATAAATATTATTATTCACAGTCACAAAGGAAAGTGGCATTTTCTTTCTCTTCTCTCACAGGGAAGGAGGGAGGCTCTCCCTTCTTTGGAGCCAAAAGAGGACAAAGGAATTCTGTTCCTACACCTAATAGAAAATAACTTTTCTTCTCAACCCCAGTAAATGAGTCCACAAACCTCCTCCAAGGCATTGATTGCTTTGATGGGTCAGTGTACAGAACGTGAATGTTGCTTTTAAACATATGTTTGGGGGAAGAATCAAAGTTAATTTCAGCATGCGAAAAGCTAGAAGATTCCATTAGTGATTGTGACTTCACTTCAAAGTGATAAGGCTGGTTGATACAGGTTCTCAGAACTGAGTGTCCAAATGGGAATTTATGATGTAGAACTTCAGTTTTATCAACCGTTGGTGTCAACATACATACAAAAAAGAAAATTTTCCCCTAGCAGAAATTTTAAATTTAACCCACTGAACCAGTTATGCTTTTCGTCTCATTCCCCCTATAGTTTCTTCCTCTTGAAAACAGGTTTCATGGGGTTATGCAGGACACCAGGATAATCATTTGTGATTTTTATATTGACACATCAGAAAGAAGGCATATTACATCAACCCACATTATTTCTTCTGCTAATGATCACAGCAAAATCTCAGAAACAGTGGAAACAAGAGGAGATTACAACCCCTTTCTCTGAATTGTCCATATAACATCTCTATGCAGTAGATAGAGATCTCGCAAATTTATAGAGAACAACCTCAACTGTAACTTTTAAGAGGAGGTGGTCATTAATGCTTAATGGTTATAATCACATTCTACATATATCAAATTCATAAAGCCACACACTGCCCCTATGCCTAAAGAAAAATTAATATGTATCCTTAAATCCTATTAAAGTGGAGTACATTGTGTTTATTATGAAGCATCACTGGGGTCTGGGGATGTAGCTCAATGGTAGAGCACTTGTTTAGCATGCATGAAGTTGTAGGATTAATCCCTAGCACCACAAAACAAAAAGTAATATTTGATATTTCCATGTATAAAACTAAGTGACTGTCATTTAATGATATATGATTTTGAATGATTTTTATTTTAATGTAATACAAGCAGATATTAATACAGGAAATATAAAAACACTCTCATGTCTGTAAAAAAAATAAAAGAAAATATCATAACAAAATAAGCAGAGAATAACAATGTTTAATATATGATGCATCATGAGCTTAAAAGAATAGCCAAAATGTCACTCAGAGTACAAGTAACAGACAAAAAAACTCCCTTACAAAGAAAAAAACAAATAAAAGGACAAAACTTTCTTTTCAATGAGCAAAAGAAACTAACAGTATAAATTAAACAAGTGATTTTTATAAAATAAAATTCATCTTACTCGGAATATGTAGAGTTAACTGGGTCCACCTGTTTCATTAAAAAGAGTCAGAATTCATGACAGGATTATAGCATGTAAGGCAGAGTAATAATACCCTTCTCTGCTTCATGTCCAGGAAAAGGAAAGCAAAGTTATTTAGAGTGACACTGGAGTCCTTTGTTTTCTTTGGCCACAATTTCTTCACCAGCTATTGTTTGCTGTGTGTTCAAACACAAGCTTTTATGATCGATGGAAGAAAATACAAAGACAAAGTAGTGGTGTGAAATAAAGCTCAGTTTTGTGGAGTGCCTTTTATATTGCACTAATTACCTCTTACAGTTCCCATAGATACCTCATGAAGTAGATATTCATTCTTACATCCATTTCAACCATGACGAAACTCAGACTCGAAGACTGGTCCATGGTGTCATGTTGGTACAACTGGGAACAAACTTAAACTCTATCTGTTTCCAAAGAACCATGACCCAGAAAACTGTATAGAAATACTTTTCAAATCTTTTCCAGTGGTTGGGTTACTTTGAATGTTTGATCTGAATTTTGCATTCCTCAAAATATATTTTATAACTACAATGAAGCCAGGCGTGGTGGCGCACGCCTTTAATCCCAGCACTCGGGAGGCTGAGGTAGGCGGAGCGTTGTGGGTTCGAGGCCGGCTTGGGCTACAACGCGAGCGCAAGGCCAGCCTGAGCTACATAGTGCGACCCTGCCTCAAAAAACCAGGGCCGGGAGTTTGGCTCAGTGCCTTAAGCGCCTGCCCTGGCAGGCGCGAGGTTGTGAGTGAGTTCAATCCCCGGTGCCGCAAAAAAAAAAAAAAAAAAAACTGCAATGAAAATATTAAGAGGTGCATTCCAGTTGTTCATATTCTGCGTTCACATTTTGGAGAGTACCAGGAGATTAACTTGTCTTCTCATTGACTAATTAAGGTACTACTTTCGTCAATATCATACATCGCATTTTGCATAGAATTTGTATAGTTTTGAAAAAGAGTTTTAGAAACCACCCCTTTAGAACATACATTGTCAATGGGGACAATGTAACTCCCAAGTGAGTGAAATTTGGGTATTACAGTGTTTTGTTCTTCCACAAAAGTCATGGTATATAATCAGGTATCCAGGTGTTTCTGTGGTATTAAGACTTCATGAAGGGGCGATTAGAAGAAAGGTATTTTAAAAGGCTTTTTATGTAAACACACATGTTTACATTAATTTTGCATGTCCATATCTGTTAATCTAAACAACCCTTTAGAAGGTAGCGATAGGCAATATTGCAGCCATTGTCAAATTCCTATTATCTTGCTTCGTAAACCTATACTATTACTGTCTTGGATTTGTGAAAAATAAAAATAAAGGTTTTATGGAGCAAGATCATTTTTAAAAGCTGTAGAACACAGTTCTGGAGTATTAAGAATTTCAAAGAGTTGGGGAGAAAACAATGAGCCTCACCAGAAGGTGATCCCCGCCTGGAAACCAGCACCATGCCCCGGAGTGTGGACAGCCACGCCCAGGCCTCTTTCCATAAGCCTGTGCCATTTGCAGACTATGGGGGTTGGAGAGATCCAGGCCTCACCAGGAAGCAATCCCAGCCAGGAAACCATATTATTTTCATTGTTTTGTTGGGTTGGGTCTTAGTCTCTTTTGTTTTGTTTGATTATGTTAAATTTGATGACATGAACAGCTATTTGAAAGATAACAAGGCATATTATGGTAGCCATTTTGTATTTACTAGTTGCTTGTTTTGAAGTCCTTTATTGCATTCACTGTTTTGTTTTTATTGTTTCTATTCCATTCTGTTCTGTTCGATTTTTACTATGTCCAAAAGTATCTGCAGCTACTTTGAAGACAAAAGGCAATTATGGTAACTATTGTTGGTTTTGTAAGGTTTTGAAGTCCTATATCACTTATGCTGGTTTATTTTTTATTAGTTTTATTCTGTTTTGTTTTCCTTGGTTTTATCCTCTTTAAAATAAAGTTAAAAAAAATAAAGTCAGAATGATCTTGAACTCCACATATTTAGAATTGATTTGGAACATTGAGCTAGCCACAACAGGGCAACTAAATACACTCATGAAAAAGGACTTTTCACAGAAAGCAGAAAGAACATTGTGATGTGTGTTCCCAGAGAGAGGTGAGAACTTTTAGGTGGATTAATGGCAATATTTCTTTTAGCGTAACATGTTTTTATTTTACCTCAAATACACGCTGTTTTTATTTAAAAAAAAAAAACCGGTTTCAAAGAATTTTAAATAAAGAGAGACCTATTGGTCCCTATTTAGCCTGAGCTGCCCACTACCTGAAGTATCACCCTATGAGAAATTCTCCATGGACTCCATCCCTATTGAATAAACCTGACTTATTTGCTACTTTAAGTGTCTATCTGTAAAAGGTGTTTACATGCTCCTAACCCATTGTTTCTGAGACTTGGCAGTCTGAGATAGTCCACTCATTTCATAGAAGGAAAACTTGAGATCCAGAGAATCAAAGACTCTGAGGACTTAGCAATATTTGTGGCAGTCAGAACTTAAACCAAGAACAGCACCCTCCATTCAGTGGGTACTCAAAAAGTGTGGGCAAAATGAATGAGTGAATAAACGAGTGACTTCATGTCTCCAAAATCTCATGGGTACCGAAGTGATGTTTTTGAAAGGGCTCTACAACCATCAGTGGATTGATGAGTTTATGGCTGAATGTGCTGTTAGGAGGTGGAGACTGGTTAGAAGAGGAAAATGTATTCCATCTTCTTCCTCTCCATATCTTTGCTGCCATGGGTTAAGCATTTTCTTCCACCATGCCTTTCCATCATGTTGTTTCTGCCATGGAGCCAGTTAACCATGGACAGAACCATCTGAAACTATGAGCTAAAATAAACTTCTCTTCCTCTAAGTTACAGAAATCAGGTATTTTGTCCCAGAGACAAAAAAGAAAAACAATAACAACAAAAAACTGCCTAATGTAAAGATTTAACTGGTTCAAGTTGTCTATATTCCTTATTTACCTTTTGCAGATTATCAAGAGATTAACTTGATTTCTCACTAAATTACCACTTTTGTCAGTATCATGTATTGCATTTTGCACAAGATTTCTATAGCTTTGAAAAACGTTTTCAAATTCACTTCTTTAGGATATGCATTCCCAATGGGGACAATATAACTACATAAACTTCCCCAGTGATTAGAGACCTTTAGTTCTTACCACCTCACAGCCCCAGCTAATCTGGAGACAATGAAGTGAGTTCTTTCTCTCACTGACCCAACCACACATCTTTCCTTTGTGTATTTGTTTTCCTTTCTTTAAAGCACTTACAGTACGCCTAGCATAGTACCATCTGCTGAAGCAGGATGAACAGGTAGCTTTAAAATGATGATAGCTCTGGGAAATGGTAATCACTAGGTCATAGAAAGCTGCACTGCAGTGTATAAATAAGATAAGTAAAAGTGCTGAGGACTGCATGTTTGCTTTAATAAAATGTGTTTTCCCTTTTTGTAGAGAATGCCTTTCTCAAATGCCTGGGGAGAGAAGCTGAACTATAGAATAGAAACAAACAGACAGTTCCAGAATCTGGCAATGAGGGTGGGATCAGAGGGGAGAGGAATGAAATATTACTTACTGAGACACAAAAGGAACAGGGTTGGACCAGAGCCTTTGTGTTGAATTGCTGAAGCAGTGGAATGAGATCAGAACTTCCAGGTCTAATTCCAAAGCTCCCCTTGGTAGAGGCAATATGCTACAGTGAAAAGAGCAAGAGCTTGGATTATGGCACAGCTCTCCACTACATGACCTTTGGAAACTCAATCTTTCTGAATCTTTATTTTCTCATATGCAAAAAGAGAGTAATAACATGCAAAGATATTGTAAGATTTAAATTAAAGAATGTATGTAAAGTGTCAACTATTAAACCTGCCTTTGGCATTTGACAATTGAAAGTGATAACGATACAGTGATAAGGATGCAGACAGAAAAGATAATGGTGATGATAATAACAATCCATAGGCCTTCTCTAGACAGTAACTACATGTACATACTGAATACTGAACATCTTCAGAAGCTTAACAGTTATCGCACTTTGTGAGATATGCCACTAGGAAGTGTAATTCATCAAGCAAGAACTCCCTTTGCAAAATATTTCAGAGTAAGAACCAGGTTTAAAACTATGAGCAGCTTCTGAATTTTTGCAAATTTAGCATCTTACATGGGATTTCTGCAAACACAAAGCATTTTCACTGACATTTTCTCATTTTATTCCCATATCAGCAAGGTAAGCTTGCCAGGGAAAATACTAGATGCCCATTAAATAGATGAGAAAATGTGAGACTTTAAAAAGCTTAATTCACTTAATTACTGGCCCATCATTACTCAGACAACTTGACTATCTGCTCCCTATTCTAATAGTACACTCTGCTGATTACCTAAAATTTCTACCTGGAAATAAATACAGAACTCACGCAAGTCTGGTGCAGGTATAGATATATCCCCTCAGCATTCCTAATATGTGATCATCCATCCTACACTTGATCACTTCCATCTGAAGCAACATGACATTCACCTGGGTCATTTTCCTACTCTGTGCCTTCCATTCCTGCCCAAAGAAAAATATCTAGAAAGACTAATAAAAGAATCCTTCCCCTTGAAAACTAATAAAGTGAGATGTCTACAAACCAATACATAAATTCCATCATCTGACGACTGTGCAATTGCCAGGGAAACAAGACTAAGAAATCTCTAAAGGGCTTTGCTGTACCACAGTGAACAGAGTAAAGTGAACCTTGGTCTACAGGAAGTCAAGTCAAAATCAGTTTGGAGCACAAGAATGATGTATCTTCCTCCTCACAACAGTCCTATAAGGAAGATGGTACTATATGAGCACTTTCTTCAGTTGGGGAATCAGGAAGGACAAATCAGGCTTCATATATACAGGATCCTAAAAACTAGTTATTTGGAAAGCCAGGTCTTAAAGCACAATTTCCTTATTCCAGTGTCATTTTCTTTGCACTCCACCACATTACTGCTTCTGTCAACTACAAATCTGTGGCAAGCAATAGAAAATGTGCTTAAACAAAAAACAGAAAAAAAAAACCACACATTGAATTTTTTGTGGTTTTTTGGGGGAGAGTTGTTCTTTGTTTTTTGTTTACGTGCTAAATAATTCAAAGAATAAATCTGGTTTTAGGGTCTGAGTTAAAGTCTAGGCAGCTCCATCGTCAAGCTCCTCATAGTGACTGCCTAGCAGTTACAGGTTCTTCCCACACTGTGAAGGCAGTTTCATGCCTCAGATCCCCACATGATGACCTTTCATGGGGAAGAGAGTATTTATGCATTTCTGTTACTGATGGTGAGCTTCACTGTAATTGGGCTAGCTTGAATCATGTACTAATTTCTAAAGCAATTGTAATAGCCCAAAAGAGAGAATATGTTGATGAGATAAGCAGATCCCATCATTCGATTTCAAGTGAAGTCAATTCCACTCAGTCTACATGAATGACTGGTGGAGAGGTACTTTTTCAATAGAAATTCAAGGTGCTAGTATTAGGAAGCAGATGCCAAGGGAACTGGACAGAGATCCCATAATGACATCCAGTTTCTTATTTTATAAATATCTTTAATTCCTATTGTATCCCTCTTGTGTTACCAGGCTAGAAGTCAACTTTTAAAAGGGAATACCCAATGTCTCCCTGGCCAGAGTTCATTGTAGGATATCTGGACCCAATAGAAGAAATAAGTAATTTCTACATCAGTCTGGGCTCATATAACATTATACAGCAATTAGATTTCTTAAACAACACACATATATTTTTCATATATTTAAAGACTGGAAAATGCAAGATCCAGATACCACAAGGAGATATAATGTGTAATGAGAGCAGTTTCCTAGTTTGCAGACAGCCATTTTTTCTTGTATCCTTATATAAATGAGAAAAGTAAAAAGAAAGCTTTCTCATGGTATTTTGTAAGGGCACTGATACCAGTAATGAGAGCTCTACCTTCATAGTCTGATTAATTTCCCAAGTCTGTATTTCCAACTATGATCACAATAGAAGCTAGGATTTCAACATATTTATTTTAGGGGAGCACAAGTGTTCAACTCATAGTACATGCCATCATAGCTTGTGTTTCATCATCTACTTCCTTATTTTACCCTTTAACTGACACGAATTACTCTTTTATCCATATACAATCTTATTTTATCCTTTAACTGAGCCAATTTGGTATAAGCCACAGCAGAGTAATGAGTTCTAGTTGTTTTCTATTTGCAACATAACTAGAATCATAGTTTATACAACAACAAGTGTAAGAACACAGGCTTGGACTGGGGATATAGCTCAGTAGTGCAGTGCTTACCTGGCAAGCACAAGGTCCTGAGTTTAATTCCTGGTTAAACACACACACACACACACACACACGCACGCGCGCGCGCGCGCGCACACGCGCGCGCGCAGGGTCTGGAATCAGCATACCTGATTTTGAATCATTAGTTACCCACTCCCAATTATGCAAATTTTGAACATTAGTTAACCCATCTGTGTCTCACATTCCTTACTTATTTTAAGGTATAATTATATTCATCTAATGATATTTTGAGATCTAGATAAATTAATACTGAGGTCATCTAACTTTTTCTATAAAGGACCAGATAGTAAATATGTAAGACATTGTGAGCCATGCAGTCCCTGTGGCATCTCAGCCATTATATGTGAAAGCAGGCATATCCCATACTTGCATAAATGAGTGTAACTGTGTTCCAATAAAAGTATTTACAAAAAGAAGCAACAGGATAGATTTTCCTGCCACCAAGTAAGAGTCAATATGGTATGTTATAAATCATAGCAAAAAGACTTTAACCCTTTTTTATTCACCCATAATTCCTCTATCTCAATGGTCTCCACAATCACCTGTTTGACTATGATGATTATAGGTTTATCATTTCACATACATACACATAAGCCACTTGTATTTTCCTTAGTAACACAGATCAAGAAAACTCTTACTCTTCTAATTAGATTATCATTCACATACATAAATGGTCTTGTTTATATGAATTAAAAAGTAAATGCATAGCAAAAAGCTTGGTACATTATATGCAACCCAGTGCTGGAATGATACATAGCAAGCAAAGAATAATAACTATAATTATTTGCTATAAATAAATGCTCAGCCTGAAGAATGAATATTCACTTGTAGACTTTTATTCCCATCAAAGTTATTTTCTTTAGGATACCCCTGAAGTTCCTTCTCTACAAATATACTCCAGGTCCAGAAATCACAGCTCAAATTTCATGGTGCTCACCTCATGCTGAGATGTCTCAGGAGACACAAAATAACGCTAATGCTGGAGTTAAAAGTTAATTCTTCCTACTGGGTTAATAATTAAGTAAAACCATTTTTGAAGCAAGGGAGAAATCAGTAGACTTGGAACTCAGAATGAATTAGTGAAGAAAGAGGCAAAATAAAGAATTGCAGAGTAGAACTATGACTGCCAAGTACCCAGCCTCTTGAAGTGGTGTGCTGGGTGGGAAAGAACGATGACAAGGAGGCTTATTCAGGAGCCTCAACTTATAATCAGCAGTCTCCAAGCCCAGAATTAGATCCCTGTCTGTAAGGAGGCTTTTGAGTACATCAAAATGAATAACACTTTTGTTTATTGGTGAGATAGAAATGTTAAACTTCATAAATTATCAAATGTCTCCCTTTAGTACTTCTGCTGGAAGCCTGACCCACTCTAGCTTTTTACTTTGTACCAAAGCATCTAACACTTAATTTAGCATCTCTTCTCAAATTTGCATAGTAAAAGAGAAATTTCATATCTCACTCATTCATTTTATAGGATGGCGGCGATTCCCAATAAATATGCACTAATCAAGATGCACATTACCCAGAATGCCATCCAAAACTCTGAGAAGAACAAGAAAAATGAAGAGAAGTTGACAGTTCCTCAGTTTTTTAACAAAAAAATACATACTACCATCCTTTATACCTTTCAACAGAGAGGTATATAGTTGAGCCCATAAATGGTTCATAATTTTGTTATAATGAATCATTCACTTCTACAAAGAATTTGACTTTTGTGATGGTTTGTATCCAAAATGTTCCCCAAAGATCTCATGTAATTAGAAGTTAGCCCTGCTTGGAAGACACAGATCACTGGGTGGGGTAGGGAGGACTTGAACGGTGTATCCTTTTCCCTTACTCCTTACTGCTATTCCTGCTTCCTAACTGCCATGGCATGAGCAGCTTTCCTCTAACAGGCCCTTCCATCATGCAGTCTCAGCCTTGGAGCTGTCAGCCACAGACTAAATCTACTGAAACTGTGAGCCAAAATAATCTCTCATTTTTTAGATTGGAAGTGTCAGGAATTTTGTCTCAAAAATGAGAAAGTAGCTAATACAAATTGGTACCCTGTGAGGGGTCATTTCTGTGACAGTACTTGACCTTGTGGTTCAGAAGCCTGGAACTGGCTTGAAGGAGGAGTTTGGAAAAGTTTGGAGATTCATGTTTGCTCTAGAATGTTGTGAACAATGATTGATGTGTGATACAGATCAGAGCTCAGAAGACCAGAACGATGATAAACATGTGGACAGTAAAGACCAGGCTCAGGACATGTCAGTTGGAAATGAGGACGCTTATTAGACTAGAGTAGGGTCTATGCAAGTTTCATTCTGGCAAAGAATGTGTCTACATTTTGCCCATGTCCTAAAACTTTGTACTGTGAATATAAAAGTGGTTGACTAGTTAATCTGACAGAAGAAATGTC
The DNA here is from genome assembly GCA_004363535.1 of Dasyprocta punctata. Classification (NCBI taxonomy): domain Eukaryota; kingdom Metazoa; phylum Chordata; class Mammalia; order Rodentia; family Dasyproctidae; genus Dasyprocta; species Dasyprocta punctata. The sequence goes on from RJWM01020037.1 coordinate 34,266, forward strand.
AAGGAACCCCAATGTTCAGACTATGACATGGGTAATACTTGCTGCTTTTAGCTAAAATAACAGTGATAATTAAGAGCAAATGGTGGAGCTGAATGTTTTGAAAAAATTGCAGTTTCACCAGGAAAGCAAGAAATTACAATACCATGGCAAAGGAGTGAATGAGTGTTTAAAAGATTAACACTGGAAAGAAACCAAGTATCTTTCAAGACAATAGGAAAGATGCCTTGAATACATCTCAGAAATCAGCAAGACCCCACCCATTGTAGGCTCAAGGGTGTAAAACTGTGACCTGTAAACCTTTCATTTGAGAAGAGAGTCCCTGGCATATCTACTCAAGAAGATCTTCCTAGGGAATTTGTTCCCCAGAATTCATTTCACTGCACTCACCACTCAGCAGTTGCTGCAGTTGGGTGCCAGACTACCGCTTGAGCCTGCAGATCTTGACGTCAACCATGTGGTGCTGGCTTTTTCAACATGTAGAATGTAAGAGTTATGGGGTCATAAAGGCTTCTGCTCAGATTATAGAACAAGGACTGAGAAACCAGGAAAAAAATACATGATAAGGTCACAGTCCCTGTCAGATGCACCTATGAGAATGAAGCCAGAGGTGCAATACAGATCCCAGGAAGTTAGAGATGCCAGGAATGCGGAACATTTTCTGGGAAAGTTTCAGGAAGTGAGCACACTGCCCAAGACAGAGGCCATGTGGGCTGCAACATCAAGGCCATAGAGGGAAGGCACCCTATGGAACTTATACCTTGCCTAAACCTGCCCCAGGTACGGACTTGAGCTGTAAAATTTAGTGTTTGTTCTACTGGATTTTGGGCTTGCTTATGTCCAGTTCCTTTGTATTCTCCTATTCCTCCCTTTTGAAATGAAAATGTTTTCCCTGAGCCATTGATGTTGGAAATGTTTAACTCTCTTCTTTTATTTTTACATAGCTAAGAGTTTGACTTGAGTCTCAGAGGAAACTCTAGACTTGCACTTTTCAGCTTGTAGAACTGTTAAAACTTTGGCAACTGTTAGAGATGGAGCGATTGCATTTTGCATAATGAAATGGACATGAGCCTTTTGGGATCCAAGGGTAAAATGTTATGATTTAGATCTAAAGTGTTCTCCAATGGTTACATACATTCAGACGTAGGGTCTTGTTGAAAGAGCCAGGTCACTGGCAACATAACCTCAGGATATATTCTTATTCCCTGCACCTCCCATCTCTCTCTGCTTCCTGGGAGTCATGAGGTAAGCATCCTTCCTCCACCAGAGCTTTCTACAATAAAGTTTACACCTTGGAGTCAACTGATCCTAGACTGAACCCACTGAAATTATGAGCAAAAATAAGCCTTTCATCTTTTAAATTGTGAGTGTAAAATATTTTGCTCCAGTAACTAATACAGTCTTAATGTTTTTTAATTAAATCTTTTATTAAATTTTTTTTAAGTTGTGTTAAAGCTTTCATGGACTTTTCTTCAATGTCAAATGCTTAACTGAATTGTCATTCTCGCTAATGTGTAAGGACTAAATATATTTATTCATATGACACTCTCTAATAACAAAATGAAATAAAATAATAGCATATCCATAAAAGAAAGAAATTCATGGAGGTGGGAATATTTCAAGTATTCAGGCAACACTGTATCAATACCACTCAAAGGTATTCTGATCCAGGACACTGGCTGCATAGACCTGGACATACACCAAATGCTATTTAGGGTAGTTCGGGTAATATGCCAAGGCCAATATTAAGTTTTGAAGAACTGAATTGCCACTGATTTGTTGGTCATGCTACTGGTGCCACCTACAGCCTATTGTTTTGGGAAATCAGCACTCAATCAGACACATACATGTTAACATTTGACCCTGTACAGGGAATGCCCCTGACATCATCCAAGTATGTGCAGCCTTGCCTCTCTCTCTTTCCCCAATACAAATGTTGAGACCTTTAATAGAATGAGTTAAGGAATCACAAAATTCCCAAGAGCAGACAAAAATTCACATGAGGTTTGAAGTCAGAGTTGAGTTTGATTTTCAACAATGCTCTTCCTAACTATGAGATACTGGGCAAATTACCACTATTTCTTCACTTCTAAACTAGGAATAATGGTATCCACCTCCCAGGGTTACTCTAAGAATTAAAAAAATGTATGTCAAGTGTCTAAAATTTATTCAAGACTTAATAAATGAGTTATTTATTCTGTAAAGATAAATTATGTATGCCCGAAGTATAATTTCTCTGACGCAGCTCTCTCATTTTCCCTATGTTTATGTTTCTTTTGATCATCTCAGGGAACGTAGGAAAACTCAGAATCTAGAAAGAAGACTTAAAGGGAGAAGAAGAGAAGAGCGGGAGAAACAGCAACAGTTAACCTTTTCTAAATTCCTCACATATATTAACTCAGCCCTCACAACAACACTTCAGTGTTGGTGTCGTAATTATCCCCATTATACTGATAAGAAAAGTGATGCAGAGGGAGGGACAGTTACTTGCTAAAGGATATACAGCTAGTAAGTGCCAGAGTGAGGATGCACGCATGGGCCCTCAGCAGCATAGTTCCAGGGCGTGCACTGATGGCTATTGTCATTGGATCCAAAGAAGCAAATGGAATCTACTCAGAAGTATTAGAAATCTTTAGGGATGACTCCTTTTCTGTTTTCCAGAGGGAGTAAGTTTTGATTTTGAACGTAAAAATTACCCACATTATCTTGAGAAACTTCGCTTAATATGAAGACTGTAGGAAGAGCTGTGCTGGTATACTCACCACTTCAGAAAAGGTGACTGTCCATTCTGCAGTCTCTTTCTTCAGACCAATGGATCCTAAGTCATTGAGGAAACCTAGAAGTTCATTGTTTCCTGCCATCCATCCATGTCTTCTCTGTTCTTTATCAGTGGTTAAAATATATCACTCAACATCCTTGTTGTTTGAGTGGTACTTTTGGATACCAAAAGAGAGGTATGGAAAGCACAGGCCAGGCATTTTTATTGCCTGATGTTGAAAGTAGAAACATAGGAAAACATTCTGGTCAAGCACAGAGTGATACTTGGTTCAGATGTCAGGTAAGTAGACTGAGTGGAAAATGGAAGTATAATCTCAGAGATACCTTGACGGGAAGACCATGGCTATACAATTTCACACTAGGCAAAGAAAGACAAAGTCCCATGGACAAAGTTATGTTCTGTTATTTTTTTTAATCTTATATAAACACAAATTTTCAAACACACTCTCACATGTGTTCCCTTCACTTCATATTCAAGCAAAGTAAGATCTATTAGAGCTAAATTGAACTTCAAAAGACAGAAAATACATTTTTCCAGAACTATTTCCAAATTTCATGGAGCGATGTCTTTGACAGATTCAAAGTGTTCTCCAGGTTCACTTACAAAGACAACTTTGTTGTTGCTACTGATGATGCCATTGCTACAAAGCAAGCATATTGTTACCTGTTAAGCAAACTTCCAATGTGAAATCTCCATGGAATTTAGATATACTTTAAGGTTCACAGCTATAGTCAAAATGTTATGCCTATAATAGCTACAATACAAATGACACAGATACAAAA